>CAKOAT010172710.1:64074-76508 GCA_932364175.1 Eruca vesicaria subsp. sativa
AGTGCCTTTGCCAACTTACCCAAATGGAGTTGCTTGCAGAATATAATAGCCATATGAAGCGTAAAAGTAGGACTTTGTTCAGAGCAGAGAAACATCGCAGACCTAATCCACCTTCATCTTTCGGTAAGCAGCATGTACTCCAAGCTATCTTTGCGGTTTTAAACTCATCTATGTTACCCGACCAAAGGAATCTTAAGCAAAGTGAATCTATCTTCCGGATACAACCTTTTGGCAACATAAACGTCGTAATCCAGAAGTTGACTGTGCCAGCAATGACTGTGCGCAAGAGAACCAGTCTCCCAGCGAACGACAACGACTTAACAGCCCAGCTCCGAAATCGTTTGATCAGTTGTTGCATCAAGGGGTCATAATCAGCGATATGCAGCTTACGGCTCATTAGAGGAAGGCCCAGGTACCTGATGGGGAGTGTACCAGAGTTGAAACCGAAGCTGTCAATAGCTAAGGATTCCACAACGTTCAGACCAGATGTGAATACCTCAGTCTTGTTCCTGTTTAATTTCAGGCCTGACCAACTGCCAAAGTCATCCAGACAATCAGATATTCCATGAAGCGAGTTTGTACTTCCATCAAAGAAAACCATTACGTCGTCAGCAAACATTAAGTGAGTGAGCTTCAGGTCAGATGTCATTGGGTGATACCCGATTATCCCTGAGTCAAACCTTGACAGTAAAAGTCTAGAGAAAGCCTCCATTGCAAGAACAAATATATAAGGGGAGAGCGGATCTCCTTGCCTAATACCGTTTGTGCTTTCAAAGAAACCGCTATTGCTGCCATTGACAGAGATGGTGAAAGTAGCCGTAGATAAACATTGATGGACCCATCCGATGAACTTGGTTGGAATAGATAAAGCTTTAAGAGTACCGAGAATGAAGTCCCATCTGATAGTGTCGAAAGCTTTCCTGAGATCGACTTTCAGCATAGCCCTAGGAGATGAGCTAGCTGTGTTGTATCCCTGTACCAGGTCTGTCGCAAGAAGAACATTCTCAGCCAATAGTCTGCCCGGCATGAACGCTGATTGAGACTGAGAAATGATCTGAGGCAGGATCGCTTTGAGACGCTGAGCCAACAACTTAGATATCACTTTATACACCGTATTCAGACATGAAATGGGCCTAAAATCTGTTGTTGAAGAAGCGTTGGTGATCTTGGGAATTAAGACCAGCGTTGTTGCATTCCATTGCTTTAGAAGGCTACCAGACAAGAAGAATTCCTGTACAGCTTGGGATACCTCGGGACCAATGATGCTCCATGCTGCTCTGAAGAATTCTGGAGAATAGCCGTCTGGACCACTGGCCTTATTTGTCGGAAGAGAGAAAAAAGCATCTTTAATTTCTTGCTTTGTGAACTCTTTGCAGAAACTGAGAGACTCGTCGGCTGTGCAGGAGAAATCAAAAAGCAGATCCAGGTCTGCTTGTTCAAATTGCTGTTGACTTACAGATTCTCCCAACAAGGTAGAGAAATATTCCACACAATGATCCTCTATCTCCCCTTGATTATCAATTTTTCGGCCTGAATCATCCATTAGGTAGTGAATGTGGTTTGCTGATCTTCTAGAGGACGTCAACCGATGATAATAAGAAGTACTAGCATCTCCCAAACCGATCCAGTTTACCGATGATCTTTGCAAATAAAACGCCTCTTCCGCTTTAGAGAGTAGCTGCCATTTACTAGCACACGCGAGCTCCCATTCTGCATTAGCCGTGGATGGATCTGCAAGAGTATTATCTTGGGCTTCTAGAAGAGCTACATGTGCTTCTTGGGTTCGCAACTCAATACCAGAGTAGTTAATTCTGCTGAAGTCCCTGATATGCTTTTTCAACAGTTTCAGTTTTTTCGAAACTCTCAGCATCGCAGATCCCGTTACATTGAATGAAAACCATTTCTCTGCTATCATCGGGAGAAATTCATTGTTTTGAAGCAAGTAATTAAAGAACCTGAAAGGGCGCTTCAACACAGGTGAATTGATGCTCAGAGAGACCGTAACAAGGGCATGATCCGAGAAATCTGGAGAGAGGAAGGAAGCCATAGCAGTATGGAAATGATTTCCCCATTCATCATTCACTAGAACTCTATCCAACTTCTTAGCTATTGGTGAAGTCTTACTCTTATTCCACCATGTAAAGGTATTTCCTCGGAAGTTCAGGTCTGATAAGTCTGCCTCCAGAAGACAGTCTCTGAAAAGCCTAGTGCGCTTGTCAACTCTAGGAGAAGTGTTGAGAGAGTGCTCCTCAGGTGATAAAGTTTGGTTAAAGTCCCCCATCACAATCCAAGGTTTACCCGTTAAGAGATTAGAAGCTCCTAAATTCACCATAGATTCCCAAAGAACCTTTCTTTCTTCATAACAATTTGATGCATACACTATGGAGGCCAAGAAAGCAGGTTGGCCCGGTATAGTAACCTCGCACGTGATCATCTGAAGTGACTTCTGAACCACTGAGACAGCAACAGACGGGTGCCACAAAATCCATATCTTTCCCAATTCTGAGTAGCTGTAATTATCCTCAAAAAACCAACTTGGAAGTAACTCATTAATAAACTTCCTCCTCTTAGGCTGTTTTACATGGGTTTCTATTAACCCTCCGAAAATAGGTTTATTTACCTTGATCCATTTTTTGAAACCGTTGCGGTGACTATACTTATTAAAGCCGCGAACGTTCCAGCAAAAAAGTTGTGTCGACATAATTAGGCATGTTTGGGGCCCTTGCCCCGCTCACCCTTTAACTTTGAAAAATGTTTCTTACGAACAACACGGAAATCATCTTCTTTTTCTAAGATTTCACCCTCCTCTTCTTCATCTGAGGTTTCGACATCCGAGGAGTCTGGCTCGACACCGGAAGATACCTCAGTAGGTGTTCCCTGCGGCTTCGTAGTGTTATTTTTCAGGGGTGGATCCTTGCTACATTCACCAATTGCAAAGTCAGCCTTAGTGCCAAGCTTGGAACCAACCACCTGTTCTGACACAGTCTGAGAGTTGTGGTCGACCACTGCCCACTGCTTCTCTTTCGGTTTTGCTCTCCTTGTCTTCCGGCCATTCCCACTAGAGAGCTTGATTTTAGGACAATTGAGAAGGGTATGGGTGGTCGAGTTGCAGGGTGCACAAGTGATTGGCGCGAGCTTACATCTGGTAGACGTATGACCTATCTCGTTGCAGTGATCACAAATAGGAGGCATCCACGGACTCGAAACGAGCACACGGCTGATCTCACCAGAATCAAATTGCACATTAACCGCTTCCGGCAGCGGCTTTCTAGGATCGATGATAGTGAATACTTTTGCCACTTCCAAATTGGTCTTGTTTGCAGTGGTAGGGTGGAGAAACTTAGGATGCCCTACCAGGCTAGCGATTCGCTCAAGCCCATCCTCGTTGAAGAATTGAAGCGGGACTTTTCGCAGCTCTAGCCAAATAGGAGCAGCCGATAACTCTGGTTTCGCTGGAACAATACCCGGTTCCCATTTTGCTACAAACATTGTTTTCCCATCTATCTGCCATAGTCTTTGGTTTATGACCCGATTCCTAGTGGCAGCATTGGGGATTCTAAACAAGTAGGCAAATCCCTCCATCTTTGACACCGCTATATCTCTATATTGTTTACTCCAAATCCCATTGACAATGTTATGTATTGTACCCTGAGAGGGTGGTTCTACATAGAATTGACCCAAAACAAAACAGTCCCAAGATCTTCTATTCTTCTCAATGACTGAGTTTGGGATCTTCACACAGGCTTCTCCCGACGGAAGGATGAAGGATTCACCACTCTTCTTTAGCTGCTTAGTGATGCCTTTGACCAGAGAAACATACGAGTCTTTTTGAGGAGGACCCGATGCCTTATTCTCGTCGTTGGAAAATAACTTATTGCATGTAATTTTCTGAAAGAATTACATCTGTCGACCTTTTATAGAAAATATGGGATTGTGTTAAACTTTTGTTGGTTGAAACTTGTACTCTTTCAATACAAAGAAAAAATGTTGGCCGACCCAAAATAAATATTTATATATTCAACCCCCTGACTGCAACATCATGGCCGCCCACGGCTGTATCCACATATCTATATTTAGTTTCTTTAAATTATAACCTATGCTGATTCACAAATGAGATTATATACGTGTCAAGCTGCAAATAGTAGCCATGTGCTATGTTGGGCAATCTGAATTAAAAGTCAACACGAAGTTGAACTAGTGGTTTTGAAAGTAAATTCAAGATCATTAACTCAATTTTATTAACAAAGAATAATTTATGTTGGGCAATCCGAATTAAAAGTTCACGTTCAACACGAAGTTGAACTAGTGGTTTTGAAAGTAAAAATTTTAGATCATTAACTAAATTTTATTCTGCTTGAAAGGTTGATTCCGAGGGTGATTGAAGGGCTAGTACCTGCGCATTTTGCAACAAACTGTTAGTCTCACACACTCTCTCCTGAATTTTTGAGTAGTTGTTTTTATTCAGGAGTTTTAATTCTCGCTTTATGATTTTTAGTTTCCAGCACAACTGAGTAAGTGTTTGGCACATGTTTCCAGCCTGAATCCAAGCATCTTGCACAAGCTGAGCAAAGCCAGGGTGTTTAGTGAGATAGTTTGGGAATTTGAAAGGTTTTGTTCCAGCTTGGGGAAGGTTGAAAGCAAGGTCTAGGATACAGGGAGAATGATCAGAGAAGTTGGGAGGGTGGAAAGTAGCCAAGGCGTGAGGGTACGAAGCAATGGACACAGCGTTGCATAAAAGTCTATCAAGCTTCTTTGCAATCGGTTGAGTAGGTTGGTTGTTGGTCCAGGTGTGATTTGGACCAATGTAGCGAAGGTCAAATAGCCCCATCTGTGATAAGCAGTCTCGAAGAAGATACATTTGGTGGTCATGGGCATTGATATCAGGAGTAGAGTGCTCATCAGGGTGAATGATCTGATTTAGATCGCCTCCAAGGAACCAACACGAGTCATCAAGGCTAAGAGTAGCATGAAGTTGAATCAGCTCAGTCCAAAGGTCTGTTCTATCTGAGGACAGGTTTGATGCATAAACTGCAGTATAGTAGATAGGCATCTGGGATGGGAAAGAGATTTTGCAAGTTATGCTCTGTCGACTCTGAGACAGGATTTGGACAGTAAGAGGGTTTCGCCAGATTAAAATGATTTTTCCATCAGGATCAGAGCTATGGTTGGAAGCAAAAAACCAGTTTGGGCAAAGGCTAGAAAGGGTAGAAGATAAAACAGGTTCTTTAATATGTGATTCTAGAATGGCACCAAAAAGGGGAGAGAAATTATTAAGCCAAGAAGTAAAAGGTCTATGCTTGACCGGGTCATTTAAACCACGGACATTCCAAAAAAAGAGTTTGACACTCATTGAGATAGAGAGTGAGAGTCCTCCGAAGGAATGGAGGAGCCTCTGGTTTCAAAAGAAGTAGAAGAAGTGTTTAGTAGATAAGAGGGATGGTTTAGATCAGGGGGTTTAAAAGAGCTAGAATCACTTAAGTATAAGGTGTTCACAAAAGGGTTTTGGTTGAGGGAGTTGGCTGAGGACTCGGGTGGGGTGAGGGTAGGAGAGGAACGGGAACGTTTTAGTGATGGTTTTGGTGTAGGTGATGGCGAAGAGAAAGAGTTTGGATCAAGTACCTGAAAGGAGTTTGGGGTGAGGATGGAGTTATTATTTTTGGTGAGTCTCGGGTCAAGGGGTTTCTTTTTAAGATTGCGGATTAAAGGTGTAAAGGTGGAGATGGCTTTAGGTAAGGTTGGTTGAAGGAACAAGTCAGGGCGTGTTTGCTCTTGGGAGACAGGGTTTGGAAGGAGGGGGCCATTACCCTTTGCAACAGGTTGGTAGTAAGGTTTTTTGGGAGTGGGATTTTGAGGGGTTTTGGAATCACGAGGCTTTTTAGGGGTGGATGAGGAGTTGGTTGGAGGAGGAGGAGTAAAGAGAAGACAATTACGGACAATGTGCCCCAGCTCATGACAATGGCTACAAGTCGGAGGAACCCAAGGATAAGAGACTGAAACTTCAACAACTTCCCCATCCTCTCTTTCAAATTCAACCACCGAAGGTAGAGATTTTGTTAAATCTACCTCCACCTTAACATGAGATAAGGTAAGGCTTACTAAGTTTTTTGTGAAGTCATCAGTCTCCTTTGGTTCCCCTATTAATCCTGCAATCAAGCTGTAACCTTCTTCATGACGCAGGTCCAAAGGGATGCCTGTGATGTGCGCCCAGATTTGAATAGCTTTCAAAGGTGGAGTAGATTTGGAATGGAGTGAGGACCACTGAGCAGTGTGAAACATCGAATCACCTACATACCAAATGTTCTTCTCAAGAATTTTTTGGCGCAAGTAATCACTTGGTATTCGAACTAGAGCAGAGTGGGATAGAGGGTTGTTGTGGATCTCCAATTTCCTTCCTTTTCCCCACATATGGTTGAAGACACTTTGTATTTGGCTAAAAGGTGGGGCTCTTCCATTAAAGTAACATACGATGAAATCTTTATGAATCTCTGCTCCCTTTTTAAATACAGAGTCAGGAATGGTTACACGAGGTCGTCCTGTGGAAGAGATGGTTATTGGAGCTAGTCTTCGCAAGGATTTATCCTCTGCTAGTCGGATTCTCTCAACAATGGTTGGTGGAGGAGGACAATGGATATGGTTGTTTGGTGAAGTTGCAGTAGGGTTTTGTGAGGGTGGGAGGGGAGGATGAGTTTCAGTTGTGGATAAGGTTTCCGTTGTAGATAAGGTTTCAGTTGGGAGATTTGTTTCTGTCAGGTGATTTTGGAGGTGGGTTGTTTCAGGTAGTTGAGGGGATAAGGTGATAGAAGAAGCTTTGTTTGTGTGGATGGGTGAGGTATTTTTTGGAAAGATGGTTTTGACGGTTAAGTTAGGGTTTTGATGAGGTTCAAGGTGGGATAAGGTTTGCGATTCAGGTCCAGATTCTAGACCAGTAGAAGAAGTCATGGCTACAGAAATTTCAGAGCCAATGACAGAGGGGGGAGCTAGAGCTTCATCAACTCTTGCAGTCGAGCGATAATTCCCTTTCCGTACTGAGGAAGTAGATCTAGGGATAGTTTTTGAAAATGACAAAGGAGGGAAGTTGTGGGGGGAGAGAGGTGAAACATGTTCTGTAGGGTCAGGGGGGAGTAGGGGAGGGTCAGGTGGCTCGCCAGCGGTTACAGATGACGGATTCTTGCCGGAAACAAGGTCAGGGACACTCCAAGGTTTGTGCATTGGAAAACGTGTCAGAGAGGTTTTGACTTTTTTTTTTCTATTTCTTTATGAAGCCGTTTTATGTTCGGTCAAAAATTTGGACCATTTCTCGATTTGTGCGTGTCATCCTTGAGAATGATTGAAGAGATGTACTATAGACAAAAGTCAAGAATCAACTGGTTAAGGGAGGGAGATCTCAATACTACCTTTTTTCATAGGATTTGCCAGACGCGTGCAAGCTATAATGCCATCAGAATGTTCTTCTCAACAGCTGGTCTCTGGATCACTGACCCTCATGAGATGAGCGATCATGCAGTGGGACACTTCCAGTCTGTGTTGGGGCCTCGTTACTACAGTCCTCCAGTACTCACAACTCCTCCTTCTTGGGTCTGTCTCCTCACAGACTACTCGTGTCCGCAGCAAATTATTGAGCTGATGATGACAATGCCAACACCAGATGAGATCAGATCAGTCTTTTTCAAGCTGAATCATAACAAAGCCCCGGGTCCGGATGGTCTAACATCGGCTTTCTTCAAGGCTTCTTGGGCAACAGTGGGAAATGAGGTTGTGGCTTCGCTCAGGAATTTCTTTGCTTCAGTCTTTCTACCATCAACAGCAAACGCTACAATCCTTACTTTGGTTCCCAAGTTTCCTGGAGCCACAAAGATAACTGATTTCAGACCTATATCTTGTTTAAATACAGTATATAAGGTTATCTCAAGACTAATGGTGAAAAGACTAAAGCCTATGCTATCTCAGTTCATTCTACCGAGCCAAACTGCGTTTGTAAAGGGACGTCTACTAGTGGAGAATACTACTCTAGCAGGAGAATTGGTAAATGGCTATCACAAGAATAAAGGAAAAAAGAAAATTACCATTAAAGTGGACATAGCAAAAGCTTTTGATACTCTCTCTTGGGAATTCTTATTCTCCTGCCTTGAAGGTCTCCAGCTCCCCCCACGGTTCATCAGGTTACTCAAAGCTTGCGTGTGTACTCCTAGCTACATGGTTGGATACAATGGATCAGTACATGGGTACTTTAAAGGAAAGCGAGGACTGAGACAAGGAGATCCTCTATCTCCTTATCTTTTTGTCATTGCCATGAATTGCTTATCTCATATGCTCAATCAAGCAGCTAGAGAAAACAAATTCGCTTATCATTCCAACTGTTCCCAAACAAAACTTACTCACCTCTCATTTGCTGATGACCTTCTGATTTTTATAGATGGATCCTTAGAATCAGTCCAGCAGGTGCTGCAGGTGCTAAATGAGTTTGAAAGGAGATCCGGACTAGCAGTAAGCATGCAGAAGACAAGCTTCTTCGCTTCAGGTCTTTCTACGGAGGAAACTGATGTAATACAAGCTTCTACGGGCATGACTCTTGGAGCTCTTCCCATTCGTTACCTTGGAGTTCCCTTAAACTCAAAGAAGTTGTCTCTCTCCAACTGCGAGCCACTGCTGCACCAAATAAAAACAAAATTCTCCTCTTGGTCAGTCAAATCTCTATCCTTCTCAGGGAGATTACTTCTTATAAAGACAGTGATTGCTGGCATTACCAATTTTTGGTGCTCAGCCTTTATTTTACCAAAAGCATGTGTGAATCGTATCAACTCCTTGTGTAGTATCTTCCTGTGGAAAGGGGACATAGAGGGCCATCACTCTGCTAGGGTTTCTTGGGAGACAGTAGTGCTAACAAAGAGACAGGGAGGTTTGGGTGTGAAAGACTTACTTACATGGAACAGGGCGTGTACTCTACGTCTCATTTGGATGTTATTCTTCAGGCCCGACTCGGTATGGGTTCAATGGTTCAAGAAGGTCATACTAAAAGATTCCTTACACAACTACTGGATCATCAAACCGAGGCAATCGTTTTCATGGCTGGTCAACAAGCTCCTCAAGCTAAAAAGTGTAGCGTTTCCTTTGATAAAGCTACGCATTCAAAATGGTATATCAGCAAGATTCTGGACAGATAACTGGTCCCCTTTTGGAAACCTTTATGAGTTCCTCTCAGGCTCGAACTCAAGGTTGGGGATCTCAGAGTCGGCAACAATCTCCTCCTTATATCATAATGGCAGCTGGAGACTCCCTCCAGCTCGATCGGATCAACAACTGGAGCTCTATACCTATTTAACAACAATACAACTCTGTGAAAATGAAGACTACTACGAGTGGGAGATTAACGGAAACATCGGTTCTATATTCCAAACTGGAGTTCTATATGAGTACCTCCGTGAACCAATGCCGGACCAAAACTGGACTTCTCTTGTCTGGATCTCGAGGGGCATCCCAAGACACTCTTTCCACTCATGGATAGTGATTCAGAACCGTCTCCCAACACGAGATAGACTTCTTCGATGGGGGCTTCAAACAAACGATCGATGTCTGCTCTGCAACACAACAGCTGAGTCAAGAGATCACATCTTCTTCTCCTGCAACTTTAGCTTTGATCTATGGCGCAAAGTAACAAGGAGACTTGATCTCTTACCTATTCGAAACTGGACCGATACCATTGAGCAACTATCTAATCTTCCTTCCCCAGCTTGGAAACGAAATCTTGACATCCTTGCTTGGCAATCAACTCTGTATTAGCTTTGGAATGAGAGGAACTCCCGGTTACACACGAATACTTTCAAATCCACAGATCAGTTATTCAAACTTCTAGATCAGCAACTCAGGAACAAACCACAGAGTTTCAGAGACTCAAATCCTTCCAAATCATCTCTGATGATTCAGTCCTGGTTTCACCGGAGCTAGCCAATCCCCTCTCCTCTCGTCGGAATTCTTCGGCTCCTCTCTCACCAACTAACGCTGTCTCTCATCAACTAACGCCAATTAAAATTAATCAATATTGGGCTTGGGTTCTCTCAACTCTCAAATAGGTTCTTTATGTGTGATTCTATGTGGGCGTTAATACTATAGCCAAGAAGGCTTGTAATACATTTTGGGTCTTATTTTTAAGTTAAGAAAGCAATTTTTACAAAAAAAAAAAAAAAAAAAAAACTAAATTTTATTAACAAAGAATAATTTACGATTTGAAATTATATTATTGATTGGTTTCAGACACGTATATAGGTTATAAACCGAAAACTATTTATAAAAAAGGAAGTCGGAAGATCGTTGAAATATAAAATTCATAAACATGGGCGTGGACCGCATGGTATAATTAAATAATGGAGTAAGGACAAAATCTGGGCTGGAAAAGAATGTAAAATAGAAAATAGTATAGTTTCCATTTATGGAGTAAGTATCGAATCAATCAAATCATAAATGTCAACCCTGGCCGCAATAGACGTTGAGATGATGACGCGTTATTTTTATTAGTTATAATTTTTTTCCTTTTTTTTAAAAGAAAAGGTACACTAATTATAATTATGTTTCAGAAAATTGCCATATGCATTAGTGCTGGGCAAAATATCAAGACACGGAAAACCGATCGAAAATCAGGATCCCGAACGTGATCAGACCCAGGGTAAATAACTGAATAGGTCCTAAATTGCTATATCCGAAAGAACCGATACCAAACCCGACCTGAATCGAGAACCGAATGAATATTCGAAATATCTTAAAGGTAAATATATATCTGAAAATATTACTTATAGTTATACTTAGAATTATTTTAATAATTTAAAATTAAATTATAAATTAAATATGTTAGTTATTTTGCTATTTTTGAGTATTTTTAGATAAAATATGATATTTTTGATATAAAATACTCAAATAAAACTGTGTTTAACAAATATTTTTAGCTATATCTAGGTAAAATAGATAGTTTGGATACAAAATATCCGAATAATATCGGATAATATAGTTATTTTGGGTACGAATAACCGAACTCATTTCAGATATATTGGTTATTTGGTTATTTTCAGATTCCTATGCATTAGACCCGAACCCACCCGAATTTGGGAGGACCCGACTCGAACCGTAAATTTATAATACCCAAATGAATTCTAAATTCAAAACCTGAAAAATCTGATACCCGAAAAAACTGATTCATACCTGAACGGATACTCGAATACTCATGATGCGTTTATGCGAATGAGGGTTTTCTTCTTCTAAATGCATGTTTTCGAGAAAACTATTTTAGAAAATTACAAGTTTGAAACGAAATATAAGATTAATTTTAAAACAACTGTAATCCAAATTAGATGTTAGAGACTTAGAACATCATTAACAGCGGATAAAAAAAATTGGTATTTAAACTACAAAATATTAATATTTTATCACAACTTTATTATCTAATTATAATGTAGTTAAAACATGCAAATAAATCTAATGAGCAAACATATGGTACCTCACCCCTAGATTAATGCTGTTCTTACAGCCTTAATCATAAACAAAATTTAACATTTCTCGCAACGAAATCACGCTTAAATATAAATAATTATAAACGAAAGGTAATTTAGTGCAAAACATTATCGTTGTCATCATTGTTATTTTCTTAATTTATTTCAATATAGATGTCAATCCAGATGTATTATTCCTTTTTTGTGCTGAGAAGATGCCGAAAAGTTTCTTCTGGAACATTAATGCAATACGATTTTGACAAATTCACAAAAAATAAAATATTTTTGATGACAAATTCACAATCATAACTTTCTATGCTCCATACATATATGTCTGATACATAACGCAGTTTTTAGAGCATCACAAATGTTTTTTTGTTTTGTTTTTCTTTTTGAACTTTGATCATCTCAATGCAGCCATATAGCTTTTGCGATACTCAGCTGCATTTGTTGGAGACATCATATGGATAACCCCTTCAGCCTTAAGATGCGAAATCAACAATTTCAAAGACACCTAAGGATTCACATTTTTAAAAAAGAAACAACACAAAAAGAAAAGAAAAATCAATATCAAATTGCGGAAAAATCTGCAACATGAGGAAATATTTTATGACGTTTACCAAAAAAGGAAAGGAAATGAAAGATATAATGACTTACACCAGAAAGTCTGAGGCTATGCCAAATGCGAAGAGGAGAGGGAAATGGAGAGAGCAGTTGGCCAATGCGTAAATGATATATGAGAGAAAGTGGACGTGCGTAACCAGTGGCGGACCCAGGAATTTTTTTAACATGTGTCACAATAAAATTAAAGATAAATATTTTAAATGATAAAAAAATATTTTATAAAAGCACTCTACGATCTTTCATATCCTGAAATCTTTTCATCACAGTCACATTTGTAATTTTCTCAAATACATCTTTCTCGATAAAACAAAGTAAACAATCATTCAAAAATTGATC
>CAKOAT010172821.1:3279-61210 GCA_932364175.1 Eruca vesicaria subsp. sativa
GTTTACGGCTACTCTTTTTGTAACCAGTTCAACGCAGATTCGGAATAAGAACCTTCTTGCTTTCAAATCTCTCTTATTTTCGTTTTTATTCTAAGTTATCGTTTTCTTATTTTCGTTGTGCGGTTCTCGCAGATAGCCGGTTCCTCTGGAAACTTAGGGTTTTTCCCGAAGTTTCCTTATTTACGATTTATTTGACAGTTGGGTGAAATCGACTCCCACACAAAGGTCAGGAGAGATGCCTGGGATGTCATCTAAAGAGTATCCAAGTGCTTTCTTATGCTTGCGAAGTTTGTTCAGTAATAGAGCAAGCTCCCCATTAGTGAGATTTGCGTTAACTATCACTGGATAGGAATTGTCCATAAGAAAAGCATACTTGAGCCCAGCGGGTAACGGCTTAAGCTCCACATCTGGTACTTTTTCTTTTGTGAGATTTCCAAATGACGGCGGGTGTCGATCGATATTAGTATTCAGATATCGATCGATATTAGTATTCAGATATCGATCGATATCGATCTTTGATTCATCGTCGCCTTTGGTTTCAATACCTGAGGTTCCATGACCGGTCTCCATGAGACGATCACACTCGTCTGCTCTGTTATCTATGCTGAAAACTTCGTTCTGAGTAAGTACAAGCTCATTTTCCAAATGATCATCCGAGTACGATTTCTCAAAAGATTCTTGGGCCAGCTCATCAATCTCATTTACATAAGATGATTGTTTATCTATCAAAGGAAGTGTGATGATCTTTTCCGTATCAAATCTCATAGGGATGTTTGCCAATGTTAAGATTTATTCGTCCTTCCTTGACATCGATAATGGCGTTTGCAGTAGCAAGGAATGGTCTACCTAATAGAATCAGATCCTTTGGTTCGTTCTTGTAGTGCAGCACAACAAAATCTGTTGGGACAACGCATCCATCGATTTTTACAGGTACATCTTTAAGTACTTCTTCCGGGATCCTAACAGATCTATCGGCGAGCACTAGTTGGATATTTGCTGGTGTAAATTCAGTGTACCAAGGAATGTTGCAATGGAGTGCGGCATTAAATTTACGCTAGAGACTAGATCACAGAGTGCTCTTGGAAATAGCTGGACTCGAATTGTGCATCTAAGAACGAAACTACCAGGATCGGGTTTTTTTCTGGGGTTTCACTCTGAATTATTGTGCTAACCTCTGCAAAAACCATCATGACACTGCGTTTCTCTGTTGAAAAACTCTTAGTTGTCATTCCCTTGACATACTGTCTTATTGTTGGTGAAATTCTGAGGGTGTCAAGAAGTGGCATCTCCACTTTAACTCGTTCGAAGGCTCGTCTACAGATTTCATTGTCTATGTTGCGCTTAGTATTAGATTTGGGAGGGTAGGGAGGTAAAGTGTTGTACACCCGTTCTCTAGTTGGTCGAGTGGGTGTTAAATTTTCTTTCGAAATTGTGGGGGTTTGTCGATCAATATCGTTATTTTGTATCGATCTACATCGACAGTTTCCTCTCCATCAGGAATGATCACCTGCTCCTCAGTTTCCTTAGAATTTTTTTTTCGTTTCTTTGTTCTGAGGGAGTTCAGATCTCGAATTGCGGAGTAGCACGGGGTTCAGAATGGGTTTATCCGTTTCTAGAATTTCAACATTTCCTTCTGAAGGAGTGCTTTTCCTAGTAGTCGGAGTTAGCTGTTTTCCATTTCTCAAGATTACAGCACTTACGTGACGTTTTGTATCAGTCTTCCCCAGTAGACGTCCTGCTTCCCTCTTGATAGCGATAGCATTATTGACGATCTCGCTTTCTAGACTTCTAATTTGTTCATACAAAGCGTCAAGTTTCTTTGACACTTCGCAGTAAGCAATATTCAGCTTGATGTCAAGGTCATTTTTTAACCTCCGATTTCCTGTGAAATCATGGTTTAATTAATCTAGCTTGGGCCCTTGGTGTGATCCAATGAGGGTGTCGTAGTTTTGGGTAAAACTATCTATGTTAAGAGTGTGTTCCTGAGTGCTTCCATGTCTAAAGAATGTTTGCTCAATGGGCTGGACATTCTTATCGCTTTGGATTGTATCAGGTTTCTTTTCCTTTATTAAAGAATGAAGTAGATCCAAAGATTTCTTAATTTCATCTATTTGAAAATCGTTTCTGGATCTAGCTTCTCTTTCTTTATCTTTATTTGCATAAGAATTACCCATTGCTATGTTTTCAATCAGACGATTTGCTTCTTCAGGGTTCCTGGAGCTAAAATTTTTCGTTACTCGCATTATCTAACGTAATCTGGTAATCCAGCTCGAGGCCTCCGTAAAAGAATTTAAGGAGTTCTGGTTCTGAATAACCATGGTGGGTACAATCTTGCTGGTGATTCTTAAATCTAATCCAAGCGTTTCTGATAGATTCTCGTGGGTCTTGAAGGAATGTGGAGAGTCTATGTCTCGCGTCCCAATATCGAGTTTCATCGAAGAATTGGTTTATGAACGCATTGTGGATATCTTTCCAACAAGTTAGAGATCCTGCTGGTATCTGATTTAACCAATTTCTGGCCTCCCTCCCTAAGGATAAAGGGAAAAGTCTACAACGATTATTATCATCGAGTGCTAGATCTTCCAGATAATCGATGTGCTCGTGGGGGTGCTCTAAGGCAGGTCTATGGAAGGGATTTTTTTTTGTACCAGATGGATGTAGTCAAGATGAAGCATAGACTTATTTGCATCATCCTCCGGTAGCTTAATGGCTGACCTATTGGAATAGGCCTTAATGGGGTCTAAGTAGTCTTGAAACTTTCCTGCATCTTCAGTTGAAGATGGATAGCATTCAACAGGGATTGCAGTCCCCTGTTTAATTGTTAAATTATTGGTTTCATTGCATAACTGACCTAATGGTTCGTTTTGGACTACTTCCTCATTAGCTAGGTTGGTAAATAAAAACTTACCTGCTTCCGGCTTGGTTGCGTCGATCGATGCTGGGTGGACTATGTCAATCGATTCCTCGCTCGACATATCGCTCGATGTTTGTGTTACGTCGTCGGTCGATGCTAGGCCGAAATCTGTCTTTTCCATCTTGAGTTCCCTGTGATAGCAGATATAGAGGAAAAGGAATTAAGTACAAAAATAAAATCTAGACTATATTCTAAACTAAATCTGATGGTAATAAGAAAGAGTCCCCAGAAACAGCGCCAATTTTGATATCACTCAAATTACCATAAGGAGTGAATTACTCTCATCAAAAGAGGTCCAATTGTAGTACTTAGGGATCGAATCCACAGAGACTCTAGGATTACACAACAGATTATTTAGTTTTTGAAATAAAGCAAGACAGCAAGTTTTAAACAGTAACTTAAAAGATGAGGAAGTAATTGCCCGATTGATTGATTTGTTAAGAGGAAAGAAAGTAGTTAGACTTAGGTATTTTCTCAGGTATGACAAACATGCAAGTTATAAAGGGTTTTTATTGTTCATAGTTCTGGATTAACACTTTTAAGGTTTTAATCTAAAGGATTAACTTCTACTGGGCCTTGGGTCAACAACTATCGTTCGATGACCGTAAGAAAGTATCGATCGATGTTCAATAGAAATATCAATCGATGACTTTTCGCTATATCGGTCGACAAGATGATTATCCCGTCGAACGATATCGCTTCCAGCGAGCTCTAGTAACAAGTTTGAAACGGTTCTCTAGTCTTCACTAAATTAACTTAGATTTCAGGTAATTGCCAAGTTCTCACTTGTCCATATTGATCCTAAAATCAAAGATAAGGGTGATTAATCCTTAACATTAACATTAACATTTATGATGACTAGATGAAGAACTATATTTTAAACACTCTAGTAATGGTTCATTTTCAATGCATGAGTCAACCCTAATGAGAAACCTAAATCTAACAAGAGAGACTACTCAAACATATTTATGAAAGACAAAGTCATAATGGTTTGAATAATGCATTTAAGATAATAATAGCAAGAGAAACTGTAAAGAAATAAGTAAAGCAAGGGAGTTCGAAATCTTCTCTGGATTTGTAGTTCAGATCTCCCTCTCTACTCCTAAGCTCTTCTTAAAGTATAGCTAGATGCTTCTCCCCAAATTAGGTCTAAAAAGATCTCCCTCCCAAGTCTCCCTAAACTAGTACAAAAACCCTCTTGATATAGCCTAACAGGCGGCCATGGACTTAAAGTGTAATTATTAAAATTATTGTGAAGCAGTTAGGGCTTCTAATCTTTATTTAATCACTTGGAGGACTTCTGTATCGATCGATGGTGAATGTCTTCAATCGATCGATATGCATACTATTTTGTCGGTCGATTGTTCTCAATGTACGTCGGTCGATATCTTTAACGTCGTTTTGCTCATATCTTCATAAAGTCTCCATTTTAGCTCCATAATTGCTAGTTTACACCAATGAGTAGCTGAACCTGTAAAAGCTCTAAAAAGACACTAGAAGTATCCTTTTGTTTCCAAAATAATATATAAATCATGGTTGAAAGTGGGTAAAATCCATGACATATCATCTTACATTATCATTAATCTGAAATGTTTCAGATTGGCTCTGCTTTGTTAGAAAGGAGTGGAGGGAGTCTAGCGAATTTTTAATTTCAGCTAAATCAGGGCTAGCTGTAGGGTCTACGACTTTTTCTCTCTCCTCGTCCATCTTCTCGTAAGATTTCATTGCTGCAATGTTTTCAATAAGGCGTCTCGCTTCTTCGGAATTTCGAGTGGTAAAGCTTCCTTCGCTTGTTGTGTTAAGCGTGATCTGATAATCTAGATTAACACATCCATAAAAGATGTTGAGAAATTGCGGTTCTAGAAAACCATGATGGGGGCATTCAAGTTCTGAATTACGTTTTTGAACGCTTCACGTGGATTTTGCTGCAAGGTGAAAATTTTCTTCCTCACAGCCTAGTAGCGCGCATAGTAAAAAAATGCTTAAGAAAATCAGCTCTAATTTCACTCCAACAGGTAAGGAATCCTGCTGGCAATCGATTAAGCCATTTCTTAGCTTCTCCTTCTAGAGAGAATGAAAGAAGTTTACATCGATTGTACACAACTAGCAATATATCTTCTAAATTTTTGATGTGGTGTTGCGGATGCTCTGAGATGAATCCACGAAATGGGTTTCGACGCACCATAATATAGTAATCAGAGTTAAGCTCAGATATCTTGGTATCGTCTTCTGATATCTTAATAGCGGACCTATTGGAATAGGTTCTACCAGGGTCTTGGTAATCTTGCAAGGGAAATTTTATTACTTCACCTTTATGTAAGGTGAGATTTAATTTGACAGGGATTTCAGTCCCCTGTTTATTCTTAGTTTTGCTAAATGAATTGCCTAATTGACTTATTCGTTCAGTTTGGACTACTTTCTCATTAACATGTGTGGTAAGTGAATACTTACCTGCTTCCGGCAGGTCGGTGTCGATCGATGGTGGAATATCAGTGTCGAACGATTTGTGCAGAGGCATGTCGCTTGATTCAAGTATTTCCCTGTCGGTTGATGCTCGGCCAAAATCTTTGTTCTCCATTCTTTGAGTATTTGCCAATTTTCATGAACTCAAACTAAATTGGCAAAACCAAATCGGTTTCCTTTGTCTAGATCTCGGATCTCAACAGTCGTATTTTGATCCCGAGAAAATGTCGATGGATGCATCTTGGCGAGCATCGATCAATACGCCTTTCAAGCAGCCAATAGATGTGACAATGGTCGCGTCGATCGACGGTTCTTCTAGCAAGTTTTACGAGTAGGTTAATATTGTTCTCTAACTCTTTAGATCAACTTTCGTGTGAATCTAGTTAGTTAGGAAAGCTGGTTAGGGTTCAGGTATTGAGGAAATAAATGTTTATCTCAATCAATCCTAAGATATATATTTAAGGGTGATCAATCCTAAATCTAGTATCAAGCTTAACTAGGTTGAAGAACTAATTTAAAACACCTTAACAGCAGTCATATTATATATACATAGATCAACCTTATGAGGAACCTAAATCTAACAAATGAGGTTACTCAAACATATTCATAAGAGACAAGGTTATGATGGTATGAATAAAACTCATGTGTAAACAAGAAACAAAGTAAAATAAGAGTAAAGAAACAAAGGAGTTCAAGATCTTCTCTGTTTGTAGTATCAGATCTATCTCAAAAAACTCCTAAAACTCTCTTCCTTCAATGGTAAAACAAATTGCTGTTCTCAAAACTAGGTCTAGAAGATCTCTACGCAAGTCTTCTTCTTAAATGATACTAAACCTTAGTAATATAGCCTACAGGTGGCCAAGGACTTAAATTGCAATTAATGGAACTTTTGTGTTGAAGTCTTCTAACTTGTAATTAACTCTGGTCTCTGTGTTGATCGATGGCAACATAGTCATGCTGATCGATTATAATTGGCCAGCGATCAACATAGCTCTTCAAGCATTGATCGATATTTCATCTCGACAGAAGCTTTCTCAAGAGTCCCAAAATGTTCCAAAAACATCATTTTCTTCCATGAGTACATGAACCTGTAAATTACTCTAAAGGGATCCAAATTCCTATAAATACTTTAAGAAAATATCTAGATCATGGTCGAAAATGGGTAAAATACATGACCTATCAGGTAATTTGAGCACTATCATTCCAATTTTCAGCTGAAGAAATTATTATCATCCTATTTCTCCTGCAATTCAGGATTTTCCGATCACCAATATTTATCTAGATGGCTGCCTCATTTCCTCTACCGACGACCACGAACGATTAACTTGAGAATCTTTATAAGTTGCACGGCATCAATCATGATTTTGTCCTAGATTTTCCCTCAAACTTGAGACTCCTGAAACTGTTCGGGATGGGTACTGTGGAGCGTATCTTTCCTTCTTCGGGACTTCTGATCTTTTATTCCCAATCCTAGAGTTTAATCTCATAATACTGGCGGAGCTTAGTCTATCGTTTACCCAGATGTGTCCTAATATTCTGAGACACCTTCTAGCGCCTCTTGTTAAAGCTCACGAGGAAGGTTTGTTGTTTGATGTCGACCAACTCCGTCATGTGTGCTTGATGAAGCGGAAAAATCACAATCCTGGGACTTTTCTTATCTCCCCCTGCCTGGGACGTCAAGTCATACAAGGAATCCCATATCGCGATCAAAATTGGAGAGAGGAATTCTTCGTTTTCAAGGTTGATTCGACATCTGTTGGGGATTTTGATTTCTCGAGATGTCCTCGTATTTGGGCTGAGGATATAAGTTGGTTGTCTGTTCTCAGTACTCTGTTCTTTTATACATATTAAAAATTTCTAACTGATGGAATTGGGAAATTTTTTTTTTTTTTTTTTTTTTTTGCGTCAGTTCAGTCTTGTAAATCTCTAGTGCCCAACAAGCTTCGTGGTTTGTTGAACGTTCTTCGGCGAGGACTCCTGGATTGGTCGTCTTTTGACCGTTCTTGAATCCAGGCTGATTTCTTGTTGCCGAGTGGAAAAGATAAGGCTCCGGAGGTCGTGGGGACCTCTAAGGATGGAAAGATTGCTCTCTTGACGGAGAAGTCAATGTGACTCATTCCACTACTCTTCCTTCCTCGAGTAGACTGGATCGACAGCTTGTGACCAGATCATCGTTTCCGACCTGCAGATAGACGTCCCAGAGCAAGGTTGTCTGGGGATCGTCTTTGGTCCTGATTATGGACTGATGACGAGGATATTTTAGGGGGACGACAATCTCCAATTTCCTTGAGTCTTGGCTCGCAGGATGATTCTCTTAATTCTGGTCATAAGCGACGTCGATCATCTAAATCCATTGCATCTAAATCGTCTCGTGCCGTGCATAAGAGTCGGGAAGCAAAAATGTCAGTCTTTTCACAAAGGTGTCGGTCCTTCATCTGTGATCCGAGATGATCCCATCTCCCTTGCTCGTTATACGAAGCGCAGAGACTGTTGTCTTCCATCTTTCGTTTATCCTAAGGTGTCTAGCGCGAATTCCAAGGTAAGTGTTTGTCATGGCCTGAAATTATTGATCTCTAGAAAATGGGCTGGAGCCTTTATTTCAGGTTTTTTTTTCCAGGTTATGGATGTTTTTAATGAATTACTGTGATGATGGAAGATCGCATACGCGTTCTTTGTGAGGAGAGTGAAGCAGGGAAGGAGATGGCCGAGGTCTGGAGACTTATGGAAGAACTTCGGATAGGTAAGGAGGAGACCAGAAAGAAGGCCGGGGAGGCGATGGTCTTGAAAGGTGAATGGAAGAGAGCGCGTTATTAGAGGATGATCTTTGAGACCGAGATGGCTGCCGAGAGGACTAAATTCGCAGAACTTGTAGTGAATCGTGATCAAGACATTCCTCGAGGTTCTCGTGCCACTCGTGTGAGGTCGTCGATTGTTATAGGGAGATTCTGGCTTCCTTGGAAAAACATTGGGCTGACAAGAAAAAGGAAGTGGCTGAAGAAATCCAGCTACACGAGATAGTCGCCAACATTGATCTATTCAATGAGATCAAAGACAGAGAGATGGTTGTGGATGATGAGATTGGTCGTTTGAAGAAAATGGAGAAAGATTGTAAGGCTGTTATCCATTTAGGTACTGTCCCGGACTGTTCTGTCATCCATTTAGCTACTTTCCCGGACTGGTCTGTCTCCGACTTCAATCTCCCTCAGATTTCTTAAGATTCGGCTGCGGATGATGACGTTACGAGATCGTCTGCCAGCGAGGAAGCTAGTTCTTAAATTATTCCTATTTTTTTTTTGTACCGGACTCATTTTTTCTATATTTTTTATTCCTATGGTTTTTGCCGTTTTCTCGCGATTTCAAACTCCATCATTTTTCGATATCTTTTATTTTTAAATTCATGAGATTTTTTTATTTTATTTTGTTGGGATACCACCTCGCGGTGTCCTTCTCTTTATAAGGTTTCACCTCATCTGGTCTTGATTTCACACATTGTTGGGGTCAAAATCGGTACGACGGAATCAATGACCAAATTTCCGCAAAACTAAAAATATGTTTTATAAAACACAAGAAGTTATTTTATAAAATTCTAAGGACTTTCCGAACAAAGAAAATCCGCGGAAAACCTGGAGATTGTCATCTCGCAAAAAAGAACGAATCAATCGCCGATTACACGATTGCCCAAGTTAAGCGAAAAACCGCAAAAAACCGTATCCCCCATAAATCGCGAGCAGGTTCGACCGAACCAGTTAAACGTACGACGAGCCGAACCAGCCGGTTCAGCTCGCCGTACGGCGAGCTGGTGGTCACAAACCAGCTCGCCGTATGGCGAACTGGTCGCCTCAAAGCAGCTTGCCGTACGGCGAGCTGAACCAACCTGGTTCGGCTCGTCGTACGTCGAGCTGACCTTCCTGAGCCTTGATCCCCCGCATCCTTGACTTAAGGAATACGTCTTTCGGTTCGATCGTCCTCTAAACCATGGTCGAAACGTCTCTCGTTTAATCTCGATCCGTCTCACCGTTCGAGTTTTACGATAAAAATCATAGAAGTCTTCTTTTCTCGTAAGAATTCGAGAAAATCGTATAAAACGGCAACGATTAGACGGAACATCGTACATTGTCAAATTATACGATTAACTCAAGAAATCTTATAGAAACGGCATCGTATCAGGAAATGATCTTGTCTAAAATCGTAAAACGGTTTTTATCGCAGAACGGCTCGGATAGTCCTAAAACGCGATAAAAGCCCACTTGCGACTTTAAACGAAGTCAAGCTCAAAGATACAATGACGGTTTGACGATTTAAGTTTGAGGATAAATGTCAAGTTTGAAGATAAATAGAAGATTTCCGCAAGGAAATAGAAAGATTGAGATAAATGGAAGATTCCCGATAAACTCGAATCTTGGCGAAAAAGAAGGACTATACCGCCTAAGGAGGGAGTATATAAGCAGAAGGCCAAGGACAGAGCACAAGTACGATTTTCTGAGCTCTCATCAGCAAACTTAGCATTAGGAAACTTTTCCGTTGTTTGTTATCGAGCTGCGTCTCAACTAGGGTTTTCAGTCTTAGGTTGTTAGAACTAGGGAACTCGCTGACAGCTCTTGTAGCCAAGGCTTACTCTTGTTGTACCACTCTTACGCAGAAGTCGGAATAAGATCCTTCTTGCTCTCAATCTCGTTTTTATTATCTTTTACTTATTCTTGTTGTTTACTAGATTGCTTGTGTGCGGTTCCGAAGATAGGGGTCCTCTGGGAAATTAGAGTTTTCCGTAAATTCTTAAATTTACGTAAAATCGACAGGGGTAAATTTTGGTTCCCACTGTTTGGCGCTAGAAGGAGGGGTGGTCGGATTTATCTTACACTCAAGCCGCAGCACGCTCAATCAAGAAATGATGTATGGTGCCCAACAAACTCGCGATGAAAGCGACAACGTTGACAAAACACCACCACCAGATGTGTCCGCGGCTAACGCTAACGCTAACTCCGAGACCACCGAAGTGATGCTCTCCGACTTCAACAAAAAGTCAGAAGAGCAAGAAAAGCTTATTGGTTCAATCGCAAAATAGGTCGAAACCCTAACTGCGAAAAGCAAAGCAATACGCCCCCGTGGAACTATTAAAATCCGCGGAAGAAGGCTCGATTTCGTGACTCCTATGGATCGTCCCAGAACCGAGCAGGGTAATCTGCCGGAGCAAAACTCCGAAAAAGATAACCCTGACGCGACATTGAACGAATCGGACAAATCTCCTACTTGCAGGCAGGAGACCGAAGAAGACGGTGTTGAAAGGGTTAACCTGGAAATGAGCGAACAATCTGATCCGTCGGATGAGGACGCAGACGTTCATCCGAGAAGGAGGAAAGATCGCAGCCCTTAGCCGGAATCCTCTCCCGAGCGTTCGGTTACTGAGTACGAGAAGGATCTCTACTGCATGCAACGCGCAAAAACGGCCGAGGAACGATCTCGAGTTACTCGCAGCAAACGCCGACGAGGTCGGAAAACAGCTGGCGATCTAACTGAGATTCGCGATCTCCGCGACTACATCACTAAAATGGCCACAGTGGTAAAAGCGGTGTAGTGTCAAATTCACCATGCTACCAGCGCTGCGCCCCAAATAGATTGGCTGCTATACGAATCTCGGAAAACGCCTTTCACGGCTCGCATCACCGAGGTCAAGCTACCCGATCCTGGAAAACTCACAGTGCCAACCTCAGACGGGACGACCGATCCCAAATCGCACCTGCAGGCCTTCCAGATCACCATGGGACGAGCCAAGCTCAAGGATCACGAAAAGGACGTTGGCTATTTCTGTATTTTCGTCGAAAACCTAGAAGGAGCAGCGCTCGAGTGGTTCGCCAAGCTTAGGCGGAATTCAATCCGGAATTTCCGCCAGCTTGCTTCCCAATTCCTGAAGCAATACTCAATGTTCATAAATCAGGAAACTTCCGACGCCGACCTCTGGAGCTTATCCCAGAAGGAAGAGGAACCTCTCCGCGACTTCATGAGCAAGGTCAAACTTATCATGGCTTAGGTTAGCGGAATAAGCGACTGAGCCGCCATCGACGCGCTTAGAAAATCGCTCTGGTCCAAATCAAAGTTTCAAAAGTGGATAACTCTCGAGAAACCGCGGACGATCCAAGACGCGCTCCACAAAGCAACCGATTACATTACCATCAAAGAGGAGACTAAAACTCTGTCTGAAAAGCATAAGCCGACGAAGTCGTCCGCAAACGATATCGCGTCCGAGCAGAAGCCAAAAAAGAAAAACCCTCATAACGACAAATTCGTCCATCACAAAGGACAAAATATCCAAGGGGCGGACAACTACGCCATCAATTCCGGATCAGAACAAGGGCGAACTACGGGGAACACGTTGTCAAGGAATCCGAATTACGACGAAAATTCCTTATGCGATCTCCACCAAACTCGCAGACACTCTACCGTGAACTACAAATTTCTCGGCGCCAGACTGGCCACAAAGTTTCTCGTGGGAGAACTCACCGAGATATCCAGCGTGAAGGACCTTATCCGTGATTCAGATCGCCCCCCGAAAAACGATAAGAACTCGCGAGCGGAAACTCCGCCTCAAGGGAACCAGCCGGGCGGGAAACGCGGACGAAGACAAGACGAGAAAGGTAACGATGCTAGCTGCCGGAAGATCAATATGATCATCGGCGAATTTCAATACTACAGCGATACCATCTCATCTATCAAGTCCTACCAACGAAAAGCCGAAACCGGTTCGAGTTGGAACGTACCATCGGATAACACTCCAAAGGGAGTAATCTCTTTCGATGACACAGAAAGCGGCGGCATCGATCAACCACACGCCGATCCTCTCGTCATCGACTTAGTCATAAGCGACTAAACACGTTGGCGCACATGGGAATCGATTTACCGGAGGTCGAGCCAATACCAAAGCCGTTGAACAGTTTCTCCGGCGAAACATCTATGACCCTAGGATCGATCTGGCTTCCGGTCGCCGCGAAAGAAGTGACGAAAATCATCAACTTCGCAGTTGTCGAATCCCCAGCTATCTACAACATGATCATGGGCACGCCTTAGATAAACTCCATGAAGGCGGTTCTATCGACGTACCACTTGGGCATCAAATTTCTGACCCCTACGGGAGTCATGGCAATTTGGGGATGCCAGAGACAATCGTGATCGTGCTTTTTAGCTGAACATAAGCTAAGGCAATTGGCGATCTCAATCGTGAAACCAAAACGGGCGAAGTTAACACCACCACCTGCGGAAAACGAACCCAAAACAGCAACGGTCGAGAAGCAGTAAGCCTCCGAACCCATCGCTTCCACCCAACCGGAGGAGACAAACCCGGACAAGGACGACGATCCAAGACTAAAGTGATCGAGAAGTCTGCGACATCCGAGTAAACACACTCGCACCAACAATCAGAACTACGAGATGGCTTGATTTCCGAAAAGGAATACGTAGGCAGCTCGCCTAAAGACAAGTTCAGCTATCCCCCTTTCCGAAACCAGGGGGGGAGTGGGTGCATGTACAAGTATTTGTATACTCCCAAATTTTAAATATATTCCCTTTGTAATCAAAATTTTCAAAACTTTTTAATAAAGACAAAGTTAGAATATTATAAAATCTCTACTATCGAAAAGTGTAACAACAAATTCCAAACATCCGGAAATTATTTCCGCAGTAACAAATACTTGATCGTTTCGACAAAAAACTTATACACCAAATATTTTCGAAAAGAACCGGCGAGACATCGCCTAAAGTCTTAGAGAAATATTTCACAAAAGTCCCTCTACGACTATAAAATCACAAACGCTCGACGATTGGCCCCGTCGAGCACGCTAGCCGTCCTAAACAAACGCATAGACCCATTGGTCCGCATACATCCTCGGTGAGATGCTCGATTCCAACAAGACGAATTGTATAAGTCGAGAACCTATCGCGGATTCTAAATTGGTATGGAATCAGGTTAAAATCGCAACAGGCAAAACGAAAGCCGACTAGTCATCGCATAGCCTCAGTCTGAAAGTAAACCTAGGTCTTGCCCTAAACCCAGCACACGGGTCTCTAACGTCTCAAGGCATGAATTGAGATCCTAAAGTCATGTCTCTTCGCCCAAATCTAAACTCTCGCAAAATATCGAAACACTCCAAGTAAACGAACCGGACGATCTACACCAAAGGGTTAGATGCGAGACGACAACTTGTACTCTTCCCTCTAGGGAAAATGGGAATTTAATTCCCCAAGTATTTGAAAGCGGCAATTTTAATACTCAAGTATTGTTCGCGCAGAATTATTCCCCAACTATTAGTTGACTGCACGAAATTAGGAATGAAATAGTCAACCGTTAACTAGTTAACGGAAAGATAACGGTTTCCGTCAACTTTTTAACGGTTGGCTATTTCGTTCCTAATTTCATACAGTCAACTATTAGTTGGGGAAGAATTATGCGCAAGAAATACTTGAGTATTTAATTTGCCGATTTGAAAATACTTGAGGAATTTAAAAAATCAATATTTTTTTAAAAAAATATATAATTTAAAAGATTTTCAAGTCAGATACAATCAATATTCGAGATTTTTACTTTTTGAAAGAGATTTTTGTGCTTTTACAATAACATGTACAATAATAAAAATAGTTATAGTTGCAGTTTATTTTTGATGTACTTTATGTTTATAAAATCACATATGGATGACTTCATATCATTTACGGAATCATATGTTGTAAATTAGATCTTTACTTTAGATTAGGGATGGCAAAAAAATATTGAACCGAATGAAACCGAACCAACTGAACCGAAATCGCTCCAAACCAAACTAAACCGAGTTAAACCGAACCGAGAAAACAATGTCCTTTTGTTATTATTTGAAAACTAAAGTCTATATTAACTTTATACAATATACTTAAATCCTAACACTAACGATTAACTTTATTAACGTTTTTTTTTTAAAAAAAATCTATTTACTTTAGTTAACTTTGGTTTGATTGTGTTCTTATAAAAATGATGATTTCAGATTTTTTTTTCAGTTTTATATTATAATTAATTTACATAAAACATTATTTTTATTAAAATAACTAAACTAAAGGAAAAAAATTAAACCAAACTGAAACTGATCCAAACCAAACTAATTATGGTTTACTTCAGATGGAAAATTTCGAGAACTGTATTAACCAAACCGAACCGAACCGAAAATAACCAAAGTTTCTACTCCTACTTTAAACAGTCATATGTAGTTACCTCTACTTTAGACTATCATATATTGTACATCATCAATGCAATGCAATGTGTTATCTTATTTTATTTTCTTTTGTAAAACTCCAAAATCCATTTTTAGTAAAAGGTATCTTGTATATTTGTTCCACTGTATATTTTTTCAAATTGAGAATCTTTTTAATTGGAAATTATTTTAAAAAATCATCTTAAGTTATTTTATAAACATGAAATACATCAACAATAAACTGCAACTATAATTATTTTTATTATTGTATATGTCATTGTAAAAACTCAAAAATCTCTTTCAAAAAGTAAAAATCTCGAATATTGATTGTATCTGACTTGAAAATATTTTAAATTATATTTTTTTAAATTCCTCAAGTATTTTCAAATCGGTAAATTAAATACTCAAGTATTTCTTGCGCAGAATTATTCCCCAACTAATAGTTGACTGTATGAAATTAGGAACGGAATATTCAACCGTCAAAAAGTTGATGGAAACTGTTATCTTTTCGTTAACTAATTAACGGTTGACTATTACGTTCCTAATTTCGCGCAATCAACTATTAGTTGGGGAATAATTCTGCGCGAGTAATACTTGAGTATTAAAACTGCCGATTTCAAATACTTGGGGAATTAAATGTGCATTTTCCCCTTCCCTCTACATCTGTAACGAAACACAGATTTCATACTTAGAAAATACTTTTATTACTATTTTTTATTTGATATACGCCGCCTAGCGGCAGGGATTCAAAGGCACCAACGGCTAGTCCCGATAAACATAACAAACAAAATCATACTAAAAACAAAGACATCATCCATAAAAATTACAAAACCCGGACGCCAAGCTTTGGCCAGCATTAGCATCGATCCACGGCTGATCAACTTCGCCACTCACATCCGGAATCTCTGGCCCAACCTCTACTGCATCTGGTGACACTACGATAGGAGTCCATTGCTCCCACATTCGCGCCCTAAGATCAAGAGTTCGGGTTGCATATCCTTCTTCCCATTCAAGCGCTCCATCTGCTCGGGAAACTCTTTGGCATACGAGTAATTCTCACTCTGAGTAAGGAGCACCCCGTGAACCACACCTCGACACTCGAGATAATCTCTATTTTCTCGTTGAGAAACCTCTACATTCGAGTTATAGGTCAGAAATCGTTTGCGGCGAACCCTCACTTCCTCAGCAACCTCCCTCTTTCCCGCTCGACGAGCACGACAAACTCTCTGATCAGAAAGCTCCTTAGAACGACGAGAGTTAGCCGCGCATTAGATTTTCACGTGAGCAACCTCCCTTTCAGACTATTCTTCGGCAAGGTTGGCATCAACCTCCGCTCGCAGACGAGCAATTTCTTTTTCCCTCAAGTCCGCGCGGAACTCAGCAAGACGGGCTTCGGAGCTGCGGTCATTCAAGTCTCGACTCATAGTCAGAAGGCCCTGCGAAAAGAAAAATGAAAGGATAAGCGAAACTATTTGATCATGAGTTGTCGAAAATAAAACGAACCTCATTAGCTTGTTGGGACGCTTTCGCAAACTCTGGAACATAGCCGAAATCGCCGTCCGAAAAATTAGAAGTTGACGTTTCGCTGGTACATGCCCAAACGCCCTCGTTTACCTGACTATCAAGGAAATCCTTGAGTATGTTGTCAAGAGAATCAGCGCAGCAAGACATACCATCGTCAACGACCACGTGCTTATCTTTTCGAGGTCTCGATCTATCCCTCCTCGTTGGGGACATGTAATGGACAGAGCTTCCTATACACGGATCCTCTTCGAAAACCGGAGAGGCTGCAAGAAACCGAGATTGGACGAGAGCAACTGCGCAGCCAACGCGCTGCGGCGAGAAGCTGTTCCAACTACCTTCCCCGTTTTGGAGCGAAGCGATAACGGTTGAAAAACCCGCTGGAAACGGAGGAAGGGGGTCGGTCTCTGCACAAAACCAAAGCGAATGAGTAAAATAGAAAATCCTAAGAGATCATACGCAATCGAAGCACCATACCTTTTCAACCCCATTTGGTTACAAAAAGAGGAATACAATCCTCCTCCACCGATGCACTGTCGATACGAACATAGAAGAAGTTCTTCTTCCAAGAAGGGTAGTTCGACGAGGAATCAATGACTATTTCTTTACGAGGGGATAAGTTAATCCTTCGTGACGTTTCCTCGGATTTCAGTAAACCATTGAGGTGATCAATGCTAAGGATTATTCCTCGCTCGTAACTCAACGTCAAAATACCGATGAGTTATTGCAAGCCGCACGGGGTCAATTGGCTAATCGATAGCCCAAGTCGGTGAAGGTATCAAACAATGATCTCCGGAATCGGAAAACACAAATGACATTGCATCAAAAATGCGTCATAGCATGTGAAAATGCCATCGGGTGCAACTTTTTCACTCTCTCCAGCTAGTGGAAGGAGAAATTCTGCCGCCTCCGGAACTTGGCAAAACTCCCGAATGGAGTCGAGACCATTGGGAGAGACAAAACTTGGGCATCTGGAAATATGGTTCGCACAGAATGGAGGTGGAACCCAGGTTCCGGGTTTTGCGGACCTCATGCCATCTCCAGTCGTCCAATACGCCTCAACGTCTTCCGAACCAACCAATGGTATCAAAAATTCTTCCTTCGGAACTACAACACGAGGTTGCGAGTTTGTTCCTTCGGAACCACAACAATCAAAACTGGTTTCGGAACGAGTTCTCTTCTTCGAAAACATGCTTAGTAAAGATGAGAGAGAGATATTCAAAGAGAAAAGAAGAGAAAAAACTTCTTGAACCTTAGAAAAGTTGTGGAAAGAAGTGAGCAAAAAATTTCGATAGAAAGATCGAGATAAATGGAAGATTCCCGATAAACTCGAATCTGGGCCAAAAGGAAGGACTAAACCGCCTAAATAGGGAGTATATAAGTAGAAGGCCAAGGAAAGAGCACAAGGACGATTTTCAGAGCTCTTATCACCAAAATTAGCATTAGGAAACTTTCCATTTTTTGTTATCGAGTTGCGTCTCAGCTAGGGTTTTCAGTCTTAGGTTGTTAGAACTAGGGAACTCGCCAACAGCTCTTGTAGTCAAGGCTTACTCTCATTGTAGAACTATTACGCAGAATTCGGAATAAGATCCTTCTTGCTCTCAATCTCGTTTTTATTATCTTTTACTTATTCTTGTCGTTTACTTGATTGCTTGTGTGCGGTTCAGCAGATAGCCGGGTCCTCAGGGAAATTAGGGTTTTCCCTAAATTTCTAAATTTACGTAAAATCGACAGGGGGGAATTTCGGTTTCCACACACATCGAGAATCTTTGCTTTCTATTCTGTAGAAAATAAATATGACATCGAGAAGGGTGAATTCTCGTGAATCCGAAAGGATGCAAGCCAGACCGGGAGCGTTGGTACGGAACGAATTCGTTCTGGCGACATGAGTGCTCATGGACGTTCTTTCAGACGAGACCCAACACCCCCGCATCTTGGCTCATTTGGAAGGGAAGGATCTAGGTGGCAAGGAGGCGGGGAACTGGACGAGCTCAACCATTCCGAACAGCTCGGAGGGGCGGGATCATCCTCGAAAAATGCAAAAACGACTGGTTATATGACCATGGGAAGCAGTAAACAAATGTGTTTATTATTTTACTCATAAATTACAAACCACAAAGTTTCTACGCATAAAATTACTTAGAGAATGTTTTCAAATAAATTACGGAGCTCTTCGAAGAAGAATCAGATCAAACGGAGTTCAAATAAAGAAGTTATACAATTTACAAAACATGAATCTTCAATTTACACGAATTTGGACCTATCTGACTTCAATGAACAATTCCAACTGGCCAAATTGAATTAAACCACAAGCCCAATTGTTTTACAATCTTGGTCCATCAAAGACGTCAAGCAAAGTGGATTCAGCCAAAAAAAATCAAAGGAAGATGGATAATCGCCTAGATTGAAAATAGCATTTATTGAAGTTGTTATAAAGTAAAGAAGAGAAGAAAGGGAATTGGTGTGTCTTATTTCATTGATATTGAACCATATATATATATGTATACACTAACTTGGAGAGAACGCATAACTTGGAGTAGAGAACAAGTATATCTAGAACGTTTCATATGGATATCACCAGAATATTTATAACACTTCCCCTTGATGTCCATTATAGCAAAGTGCTTTCAAACTATGTAGATGCCACCTAGTTAACACCTCACCAGAAAAACAGACATTGCCATTCTTCTGCAGTGCATGAGTATTCATATCTTTGATCATATTCTTTGATTCTTTTGATCTCAGAAACTTTTGAAGGTTGATAGACTTATCATTGGATTCTAATATCCTCCTTGGGTGTCTATTATTAGTGTGTTTCCTCGTTAAAACCTTGTCACAGAAAAACCCGTGAGATAAAAACCATGATAAGGAAAAATAGTACAACTACACACATTATCACATTTCTTTCCCTGTAAGCAATACTTCAGGATGTGCATTCCAGTCAAATATATCTCTTTAAGAAATTGAGCTTAGTAGAGTAAAATCTTTTGATTTCTATTATGATATCTAGCCTTTATACTTTTGATCCATAAGTCTCTTTGAGATATACAATAATTTTCTTGATCTATTTAGACTTCGAGCCAAATACTTTACGTACACTCGTCTAATTATTTCGAGTTATTCATTTCTGTTTATAAAGTTACTTTTATGACTTTCTTTATTGTCATGTGACATCATATCTTTTAATCACATACAAGATTAGTAACCTTGCTCAAATAACACTTGAAGTATGGTACTTCAAGACCAAACATATATGAGCATATTAACATAACAATCTTTAAGATATGATCTCCTTTTTAGATATGCCATTTGAATACATAAAGACAATAGGGTATTATCAAGAGTTTGATTCCAAAATACAAATATTTATAACTCTTTGGGAGTTTTACTATATGCAAATCAATAATCTCTTGATCTATAATCTCTGGATAAATACAAATCATGTATTGTTTAAATTTGAATATTTCATATATCCCATAAGCATATTTCGATCGAATAGCTAGAGTTCTCGGGAACTTGATTTTGATATCATTAATCCTTTATGGATTTTATCTTATAGAGATTATTATTTCCAGTGGGTCATGTAATTCAAGCTCTTCTTTTATTGTCAGACTGATAGGAACTTGAAAATAGTTTCATCTACCACTTGAGACTATGTTTTAATTTTTCTTTAGTGTAACAACTCATTTCTATCCCACTTGTTTTACACGTTTTACTGTATGGACTACTGGTCCAAATACTTATATCTTTCATAAGAGTTTATATCTTTGTCTATTATTTCTTTCTGATTTGGCCAATCATTTCTTTGTGTACACTTTTCACTAGACTTTCTTACATGATCCTCTTTCTCATTTATATATCATGTCAACTGCTACTCTGCATGCATATATATCATCGACGTTGATTTTCTTATTGGTTCCATTTATTTCATACATGACTTAAAATTATTGAGATCTCTTTATTGTCTCAAGTACCTGAATTTCTTTCAATCATGTTTAATGTCTCTTCTGGAGATCATTCACAAATTCTATTTCCTCATTTTGACAATTTTCAATGTATGCTCCTTTCATTTACGAGGTTTCTTATCTTTGGAACCAAGATGTTTACAACGCTTCAAGCGTGTTTAGCAGTTTGATATTGTTCTTCTAGAATATCAATTATTCTTGGGGCATTTACAGCTGATATATGTGACTTAATCACTTTATTATATGGGTCAGCAAATGTATCTGGCAACTGCTTTACTAAGCTCTATTATTGAATTATCTTTTGAACTTCTATTTGACAATCTTTTAGACCGAGGATCAATGATAATTCATATCAACTTATTTACTTTTTCAGCTGTTTGTTTTATTCCCCTTATGTTAGAAATACTGATTCACTTTTAGTATTCATATCGAGCCTTACTTATATCCTTCAGAGATGGTTGGAGATTCATATCCAACATATATTTCCAACCTCATTCGAAAACTCATCTTAATTATAGCTCTGTGGTGGAGCAATTGGAATGTATATCGCATATCCAACATCCTTAGATGAAAAATGGCTGTTTTTCTGACCCAATGTCAAGGACGGGGATAATTAGTGATTAGTTGTTAACTTGATACGAATTAGTGTTGCTCAAAAGGTTTAACACTTATCCAATGGATGTGATATAACAGTTAAAGACTCTAAGAAGTGAATTCGCCAATATTATAAATATGTATGGTGGGTGATCAGCCCACCAACATCTCCTATATTCATGCAAATAACTTTATTTGGCTGGTGAAAATCATATTACTCTTTTATGTTGTAAGCAAGCATCATATGTCAAATATTTGAATGAATCTTCTGATTCTTCAGTGACTATTAACATAAATCTTTCAATATCTTTTCACATCTTTACTGAACCAAAATGGTCTAACTGGTTCATGCAAAATATTTGTAAACTTCTGGTTTACTATATATTTATCTCAAAACACTAATCTTTGTGTAGTACAATCTATAAAAGGATGTAGATACTTTCTCTAAAATACTTTTACTGCTAGAGAAATATTTCTTATTCGAAATATAATAGCATTTCTTTTGCTTATTGTCTCAACATAAACTGTCTCAAATCCCACAGATTTACTTTAAAAAAATTCATCAATCTCAATTTTAGTGTAAACATAATCGTCTGGATGTTTCACTTATCATAAAATGTGAGATTCTTTAACTCTTCCCCTCGAGATGATATAACTACAGGTTTGTCAATCTCGAATTGAATCTCAACATACCCTATTTGGGTCATGTATTCTTTTCTTAAATCCTTTTAACTTCTGAAACTTATAAGAATATAGTACATTAATGTGTTTTTCTGGAGCATTCATATATATCCTCTTCTTGAAAATAAGCTTTATACTAGCTTGTATTGTACTCGCAGTAAAATTCTTTCATCTTTTTTTTTTAGCAAATTCTTTCATCTTTTTTTTTAGCAAATTCTTTCATCTTTTGAATGCTATATGTTCTTTATTACCATCATCATTTTCTCAATTTCAAGTGAGAATATGAGTTCTAACAAAGAAACTCTTTCATCTTTAGATGATTGAATAGTATATTTTTTCTATTACCATTTTTATTTCTCAACTTTAACTGAGAATATTAATTCTAAAAAGAAACTCTTTGGTCTTAACCTTGACCATATATACATATCCACATTCACGTCTACAACAACTTATATCAATATTATCTGTGTGGATTTTCTTTTTCAAATTCTCTTCAAGAGAACCAATCATATCCAAGTAGAGATTTATGATCTTACATCAATAGCTCATTGTTTTTCTTAGTCTCAAGAAAAAATGATGCAAGTATAAACTTCTTTAATTTGTTTTCTCAATCATGTGTCTTTTGGACAACATTACTTATATGAAAATATATTTTCCAATATATATGCATCATTAAAATTTCTTCGAGAAATTTTACTTTTAAACTCAACATCCAACATAGTTGGATTTATTTACATACTTTAGGTCTTGTAATCTTTAGATGCAAAATGTATTATGAGCTTTTGGTAATCACATTTTGGTGATTATACCTTTTCTTTTTGGATTGTTCTCCAAAACTTAGATTTTTTTTTTTTTTTAAAGTTAAGCTTAAAATCCACATTCATAGATGCTAATAAAATATAATAATAATAATGTATGTTCAAATTATAGAGATATATATTATCTTAAGCATCTTTTATACTATGAAATAAAGAATACTCGTATAGTAATTATCTTATTTACTAGCTTTTTTACTATCATGCCATTAACTACTTTTTCAAGTACTCAAATAAAAATCAGATGATATGGGCAAATTAATTTCTCTAACTAAGCTTTAGTTGACCATAAAGTGATGATAAGAATGATCCGAAAATAATTGCAGCGTATATGGAAGATGAGATAATGTTGTCTGCATTCTTCAAGTATCATCTTCAATGTATCTCATCTATTAATCCTAAATCCATTTGAGATTTTGCTTATAACCATAAGTCATAGCAATTATTGTTAGTAATAACAATATGTTTTTTTTTTTTTGTAATAAAACAATATATGCGTGCACAAAACTTTTTTTATATATATATATATATATTGTTTGCACGCATGCATATATATCAAACAAAGAACCAGAAAAAAAACCAGAAACTAACCAATAAATACCAAATCAGGTGAATCAAACAATTGTGCACATATATTAGTAGTCAAAGTAAGAGAGGAACTAAACATGTCCCAACATAGATAATCTAATACTTGATAAAATATAACTCATTCATATGATAATCAACGTTTCCGAATTAGAAAATTATAAATTCACCACCTTTAGTGAACTAAGATTTAAATAATAGGTCTGATCAAAGAATAAGTTAACCATCAAACAATCAATCACATTATATAAAAGTACAGAACTAATGGAGCATAATCGACAACACAATTGGGTTAAAAAGTCACTCTTAAAGCATGTCATCAAGATTTAAAATAATTAAGTAAACATCTAGATAAACAGATCAATGATTGTATGTCAAATTAATCATCGAGATTTAAAATAATTAAGTAAACATCTAGATAAACAAATGATTGTATGTCAAATTAATCTATGTAAGACAAAAGAATACCGTAATTTTGTAAGTTTCATAATTCTTATACTCTTTTAACAATATTAAATTAATAGACTACAAAGTATTTGATAAGTTTCTTGGGCTTCCTAGTTAAAATCAATTGGTAATTAGTGGATTAGCCCAAGTCCCTTATATATTAGTCATGTCCTATTCATATTTCCAATGTGTGATCTTTATCCCAATACCCTCCTTCAAGATGATGATGCGTATAACCATTAATATCGCAAAATCCATCATACCTCTCTGAGATAATGCTCTTTTTCTAGCTATCTCGAAGAAATTAGGCTTTCCGCCATCAATTCGTGAGAAGAGCTGGAGTTTTCAACCCTCCTTGTCTAATTTAAAGTTTATTCTCGAAAGAATCTACTGATTTGTTTTCCTCAATATAGTGTAAACGACATTCGTGGTTTGCTTTGTGATTGTAGATTTGCGTGTTGCATCCCACGTTTGTTGTGCGGGGGAATATTAGAGATATGTTGGGCCGGAAGATGTGCATCTTACAGACCAAGATTGTGAAGCCCATGAAACCCATTAGCTGATGGCCTAGAGAACGCTCCGTTCTATCGAGATAGCTAGAAAAAAATAGCATTATCTCGGAGGGGTATGATAGATTTCGAGATTAATAGTTATACTCACCATTATCTCGAGGGAGGGTGTTGGAGAGAAGATCCCACATCGAAAATATGAATGGACATGAGTAATATATAAGAGACTTGGACTAATCTACTAATTTCCAATTGGTTTTAAGTTGGAAGTCGAAGAAACTTATCGTGGTATCAGAGCCGGCCCATACCCTGACCCATTAATCCGGTCCGGACAGTAGCCCGTTCATCCCACAAATTGATGGCGGAAAGCCTAATTTCTTCGAGATAGCTAGAAAAGAGCATTATCTCGGAGAGGTATGATGGATTTTGCGAGATTAATGGTTATACGCACCATTATCTCGAGACAGGGTATTGAGATAAAGATCTCACATTGGAAATATGAGTCCGACATGAATAATATATAAGGGACTTGGACCAATCCACTAATTACCAATTGGTTTTAAGTAGGAAGTCCAAGAAACTTAACAATATTGATCGCGGAATCTGAAGATGCAGTTTGCTAAGATGTTTTGTGTCAGTTCGTGAAGTACTACAGGAGGTAGTACATGCGTGTGTCATGAAGATGAACTATGCTGGAGTTCGTGTTTCTTGATGAGCGTGGGATTGCTGAGCTTGGAAAAGGAAAGAAGATATGTACTTCAAGACATATGGACGTTTTCCATTAAGCAAAAGAGAGTTTGCTTGAAGATGAAGTTTTCCATTAAAGATATGGAAAGTTGCATTAAGTGTATTTGGAAGACTTGAAGAGCAAGTTCAAGACGTGGAGAACAAGTTCTGGTCTGCTATATAAAGAGGGACGTGCCTTATGAGAAAGGTAGACCTCACAGAAAAGAGAGAGGGGTTTCATTGTATATTGGGTTGTGTTGTTGCTTGGTGTCGACTAAGAGAGAGACAGTCATAGTAAGATATCCGAGAACTTGAAATTTGAGACGGATCTAAAACATCATCGACCAAGAAATTTATAGTTTTACTCAACGGTTAGGGTTTCGTGCTGATAACGTGTTTTAAGTAAAGAAAAGAAAAAAAAACAGAATTGATGTGTTTTATTCCATTGATAATGAACCATATATATATATACAATAACTTGGAGAGAAAACATAACTTGGAGTAGAAAACAAGTATATCTAGAACTTTTCATATGGATATCACCACAATATTCCCTGGTTTTATCATTCTATATTTCGATCATTTTCTCACCTCTTCATCTTCTTTCAATCATCTTCTCATCTTTCATTTTTTATTTCTTTGATTTTTATCTTTCTATAATTTTTTTGTCATAGTGAAAGTTCTTTTGAATACTCTTCTCTTTATATAAACCATATTTGTGGGAAAATCTTTTTTTTTAAGAGGATAGGAAAGATATGACCATGGGAAGAAGTAGAAATATATGTTTATTATTTTACACAAAAGTTACAAACCATAAAGTTTCTACGCATGAAACTACTCACAGAATGTGTTCAACTCATTTACAGAGCTCTTCGAAGAAGAATCAGATCAAACGGAGTTCAAATGAAGAAGTTATGCAATTTACAAAACATGTGATCTTCAGTTTACGCGAATTTAGACCTATCTGCCTTCAATGAAAGATTTCGAGCAGCCCAAATTGAATTAAGCCACAAGACCAATTGTTCTACAATCTTGATCCATCAGAGAAGTCAAGAAAAGTGGATTCAGCCCAAAAAAAATCAAAGGAAGATGGATATTCGTTGACATTTTAAATAGCATTTATTGAAGTGTATTTTTCTCTCTTGCATGCAAGGATTATCCCATCCATCCAGAGAAGCATCCTAGGAGTGTATTAACTGGTGCTGATCATCGGTCTGGCGCTTTAAATGATAGCGCCATTGCGAAACCGTTTCGTTGAAAATTTTCTCATTCCAAAGATTTGATCATTGAGGATCCAGATAGCGTTGCTTATTTGGCTAGGCATTTTAAACCGGCTGGATGTCCGCTCCCTTCTTTGGGAAATATGGCGGAATGTGATGACTACGGAAAGATTGCTGTTTCTCATGCCAAGGTCAAATCTTTAAGTTTAGTGGTTTGGGGCTTTTGATTCGTTTTCTTCAATGTTGACTTGTCGTGTTGCCTTGGAGGCTAATAACGAGTGTCCAGTGACCCTGGAGAAATTCCTGCAAGACGTTCCTCGGTCTGATGAGCTGCACAAGATCAAGAAGGTTGTTTGAGAGCTAATGCTTAGTTTGAAAATGGCTCAGAACAGAGAGCGTGCCAATGCTGATAAACTGGCTGCTGCTGAGAAGATGGGGAATCAGGATGCTTTTCTTTAAGCCCATCTTTGGGTCGTGAGTAACGAAAGAAAGTCGGCTCTTGAGCAGGTTTCTCTCTTGGAGGCGCAGATCGAATCCTCTTCGACTAAACATGCGGACGATCTTCACCACGCGACTTATGAGGCTAAGAAAACTTTGGCCAATAATTATCTGGATGTTTTAATGTCCTTAAAGGAGAAATGGGAGAAAAAGAAGGTTGCGGCTAGTTATGAGATGCGTCTCAACGAAGTCATGGACAACATCGATATTCTTAAAGAAATAGTGGAAAATAATTTTCTGGCTTCGGATGAGCTATCACGTCTTCGGGCGAAGGAGGTTGAGCTCGGAACCGAGGTTGATGTGACGGCGGTGTAGGTTTTTTCTGTTGGGATTTTGGATCTTCCTCAGATTTTGGAGGATTTACCGGGAGAATTCTTCGCAATCCCTTTGAGATGAATGGTCCAGTGAGTCGAAGCGCATGGGCGGTCAGTATGAAGATTGTTATGGTATTTTTGTGCAGGGTCGTTTTAGTACTACGGAACACTAGGAGGTTTGTATGAACCTAGAGAAACCAACAGTATTTGTATGAAGTAAGGAGATATCAAAAAGTAGCAAATAGAGAAGGAGACGTATTATTGATTAATCAAAGGGGGGCTACAATGTTTGGTGTATAAACCGTAATTCTGGCCGCCTAGATCAAGTCTCTCAATCTCTAAAGTGTCGATCCCTTATTTTAGGGTTTGAGTTCCCCTTTTATAGGTGTAGATGTTGGCTTGCATTAGGTTAAACCCTTCCATATTGGCAAATATGGAAGAATTCCCTTAAGTGGAGAACTTCCATTTTATCCAAAGGTCGGCTTTTGTAGCAGTGGTTGGGCCCGGAAAACCTGGATGCAGGGTCCGTGCCCTTGTTCCTTTCGGAGCAGGGGTCTAGAGGCCGGTGCCCAGCCCGGAAGCTGGAGGAACCTGGTGCCTGAATATTTTTTTCCAAAAGTGTGCCCCTTATTCCTTGATTCCATCAATGGAACCAAGGGATAAAGTGTGTCTAGGTGGACCGTAGTCGCTTTATCTCAGAAGATTCCCCTTATGTAAGGCATCACTCTAGGCTAACTATTCTCCACGTCCTTATTAGGTCGGAACAATTTTTGGGGCCTGGAGTAAGTCCTATTCCCCTTGGTAAAATGTCGTTCAGTAGATGTCCTCAGGGCCTGAGCCTTTGGGAGTTGATTATGTGGAGTTGTGATTTGGTATATAACTTTTGGTCGGCGAAGAATTTCCTTAAATTCTGCTGCGGGTCATTTTCCTGAGATGACTGATTTGGTCAGATCTTCTTTCCTTTCTTGAACTCACGTCCGTATCACACCCATTCTTCCGAATCCCCAGGAGGCGTGATTCTTTATTTTGAATTTTGAAAGTCGGATCTTATCTTTTGCTTGAGATTCGGGGGTGGCTGCTTCTTCGAGAAGACAATAATCGTGATGTCCTTAAATACCCATCCGTTTCTCTAGACAAAACCATTGCGAGACCTTGTCACATTCTTCCAACTAATCTCCTTGATCCGAGGAGCTGTCCGACTTAGATATCGGAGAGTCCACCCTTACGTCTAACTTACGTCACGCCGCCTTCTATAATGATGGGCCCCGCCTCATCAGTGAAAGAAGATGATTTAGTCAAGTGGCGAAAGGATTACCTACTTTCCTCCTCCGTCTTTTTCCGTGTTCCCGATTCATCTGAACGTGCTTCCAGGGGTAGACCGGAGGAGATTGCCATTTATGAGGCTTTCTTCGAGTTTGGCTTCAGAGGAAATACTCCGTCGTTGATTGCGGACCTCTGCGGCTTCTTCCGGATCTCTCTTTCCCAAATTAATCCTCCGGCTTGGCGTATTCTCATTGCTATTCAAAATTTAAGCGATGAGGAATGCCTTCCCTTAGTTGTCGATAAAGTATTGTTGGCTTATTACCTTGCTTCGATTAATGGCAGAGAGGGTCATTTTCATCTTCGACCCCGCAGTGGTCTTTCCATTGTAGAGGAACTTCCGAAAAACGGCCGCAAGGGCCTATCTTTTGTGAAGAAGTAGCATGAAAGATATGTGTTTATGACCCTTCCCGGTTCCCACTGTTGGTGGAGCTTTGTTGGTAAGAGGAATTGATATCCTTGAATGTTGATGGGACTCGCTTAGTTGATTTTTTCTTCCGTTGTTATTTTTGCAGGTGGAACTCACCCGGCCCGTGCGGGCGGGGAAGGCAATTCTCAGAGCCCGAGCCCTCCCTCTTGCACGGCGTCAGGTGGCATATCTCCTTATTCCTGCTGTGTTGGGTTGTAGCAGGATTCGGAGTGAGTCTTCTTCTTTGACGTTGGTCATACTCCTTTTTCCGTGATAGGAAACGGTGGTGACTGACTTTGTTTTAAATAGGCGGCCTAGTAGAAGAAGACCTTATGGAAGCTTTTAATAGGGCGAACGAGGCGATTTCGGCGAGGGAGGGTACCGTCGCCCCGAATTTTTTAGGGGACGAGGTTATGATAACTGGAAGTTCTCGCAAGACGGTGATTAAGAGCGAGGCTGTTTCCTCTTCTCAGGGGAGAAGAATCAGGGGTAGGGTGGCCACTCGGCTGTCTTCACAGGCTTTTGATACTGAGCACGCGACTGGGGGTTTATCGGATGTTCTAGGGGACCTGAACTCTAGGATGTTCTCGCAAGAGAATGTCCCTCTTTTGAGCGAAGGTCCAGCAGAGGTGATCCTGGCGCTTCAAGAGAGACTCCTTCAAGTAAGAGCGAGGTTCTTGCTCCTGTTTTTAGTCTTGCTATCGCGAGTCTTATTGGGTGATCTTTTACGCAGGTCCTCTCTTCATTGCATCATTTGGGAGCTCGATTGTCAGAGGAGGATGTGGCCTCAGTCAAGAAGGAAACCAAGGAGTTTTCCCAGCAGCTATATGAGAAGAAAAGTAGGAGGGCGGCCCAAGGGGTGGAACTGCACGATCTGCAGGCCAAGATCAAGGCGACTGAAGGCGTGGTGGAAACTTCCTCGTCGGAGACTCTGGCGCTGGATCGTAAGAACCAGGAATTGGAAGAGGCTTTGGAGAAACTAAGAGCTGAGGCGAAGAGCTCGGAGAATGTGCAGGTGATGGCTGTGAACGGGGCGAAGATCACCTCTCGATGGGAGGTAATGCAAGATTGGCTCGACGGACGGGCCCACAGCTGGGACTTGGCCAGGGAGTTTGATCGGTACAAGGCCGTGGTTCTTGCCATGGATCCTCCCTCTTTCATAGACGAACCTGCTATCCCTCCATCTTATAGCTCTGGCAGACCATGAGATTTTTGTTTTTAATGCACTTATTTTTGCTTCATTGTTTGAACTTCTTCGAGCCCTGAGATGTGTTACTTTTTTGCACCTCACTTTTTAGCAATAAAGTTTCTTTTTACGCAAATGTTTGCTTGAGGGTCAGAACCCTGCTAATTTGGCTAGCATGAGAGGAACAAAATGTAAAACTCGTAGTTTTCAACGCTTAGGACCCGGGGGTCTTGGAGGATTCTTAGAACCCTGTTTGGATCCTGAGATTTTTGATTGGGCCTTGCGTTCCCTTACGGAAAAATGGAGATAGGAGAGATCTTAGAACGTGGAAGCTAAGATGGTAAGCTTTTCGCCTGGGCCTGGAGATTCTGGGGCCCGTTGTCTGTGAAAATCTCCTGGGGCGTGCCAAAGTGGGTTATCACGTTTGTCCATATGAACTTCTTTATTTTCTCTGTAGTAATCGTAGCTAGGGCCTCAGCCTCCACCCACTTTGTAAAGTAGTCAGTTATCACGAGGAGGAATACCTTTTGCACTGGTGCCATTGAGAATTTTCTGATGATGTCCATGCCCCATTTTCGGAAGGGACAAGGGGAGCTTAGAGACTATAGGTTCTTTGGAGGGAGGTTAGAGATTGGCGCATGCCTTTGGCACTGGTTGCAGGATCTGGCTTGTCTGAGGGTGTCACTGGACATCGTGGACCAGTAATAGCCGGCTCTCCTGGCTCTGTGGACTAGGCTTCGCCCTCTGGAGGGAGAGCTGCATTCTACTTTGTGGAGCTCTTCTACGATTTGGGCCGCTTCTCTAGGGGTGAGACATCGTAGGTATGATCCTGAGAAGGATCTTTGGTACACTTTCCCTTCGGTGATGCAGTATCTTACTGCTTGTCTCTTTATCTTTCGGCTTTCGCCTCGGTCCTCAGGGGGGAGGTCGTGCACAAGGTAGTCAATTATGGGGGTCATCCAGGTTTCTCCTTCATTGATGACAGATTTCCTCGGGGTCCCCCTCTCTTTCTGTCGCCGGCCACTAGAGTACCAGCAGGGGAATGCTCATCTGGCTAGTGGTTTCTAGGGCGGACTCTAGATTAGCCAAAGCGTCGGCCTGCGAGTTTTGTTCTCTGGGAACTTGGTTAAGCTTGCAGCTCTAGAATCTTTCAATCATGCGTTTTGCAACAGCAAGGTATCTAATCATACTGGCGTCATTGGCCTGATAATCACCTTGAACTTGACTGATGATCAGTTGGGAGTCACTAAAGACCTGGATCTCCTCTTCTCCCATCTGCTTGGCGAGTGATAGGCCTGCTATCAGGGCCTCGTATTCAGCTTCGTTGTTTGTGGCTTTGAAGTTGCATCTCATCGCCCTCGATGCTTATTCGCCAGTGGGGGAGGTCATGACTAGGCTTAATCCTGCCGCTCTTACGTTGCTGGAACCGTCGACTTACATGGTCCATTCTCCTACTCCTTCTTTTGCGTCCTGGAAATCTGTCTCTGACTCCGGGACCGGAAGCATAGAGGGGGAGAATTCAGCGACGAAGTCAGCAAGGACCTGTGATTTAATGGCCGTAGCGGGCTTGAAGACTATGTCGTATTCTCCGAGCTCGATTGCCCATTTTGCGAGGCGTCCGAACACTTTAGGCTTTTTATGGGGAACAATGTGATTACCATGACCTGACGGGCCTGGAAGTAGGGCCGGAGCTTTCGGGCCGCTGTTACCAGTGCTAGTGCTAGCTTTTCGAGGTGGCTGTAGCGAGTCTTTATGTCCAGTAAGGACTTGCTCACGTAGTAGATGGGATGTTATCTCCTTTCCTCTTCCCTCACAAGGACTCTGCTCTCGGACACGGCGAGGTAGAGTAGTAGAGTCTCTCCGTCCAGGGACTTTGAGAGGAGATGAGGCGCGGTGGGGTAGGCTTTGAGGTCGCTGAGGGCGAGCTCACACTTGTCAATGCAGTGGAAGTCTTTGGGATCTTTCAGGGCATCAAAGAAAGCATGAGACTTATCAGACAGCCTGGAGATGAACCTGCTCAGTGCGCCCATCCTGCCTGTTAGTCTCTAGACCTCTTTTACGTTCCGCGGGGAGGGAATCGCTTGGATGGCTTGCACTTGGTCTGGATTGGCCTCGATGCCCCTGTAGATGACTATGTATCTAAGGAATTTTCCGTAGCTGACTCCGAATGAGCATTTTGAGGGGTTGAGCTTCTTGTTGTACTTCCTGAGAGTGACGAATGCTTGCTGTAGATGGGATATTTGGTCTACTGCCTCGAGGGACTTGACCAGCATGTCGTCTATGTAGACTTCCATGGTCTACCTAATCTGATCGGCAAACATCATGTTTACGAGCCTTTGATATGTAGATCATGCATTCTTTAGGCCGAAAGGCATGACCTTGTAGCAGTAGATACCCCTGAGAGTCATGAAGGAAGTATTTTCATGGTCTTCCGGGTGCATGAGGATTTGATTGTAGCCAGAGAAGGCGTCCATGAAGCTCATGAGCTGGTGGCCTGCGGTGGCGCCGACGAGCTTGTCGATTTGAGGTAGGGAAAAAGATCTTTGGGGCATGATTTGTTGAGGTTAGTAAAAAATCTATGCAGACCTTCCATTTCCCATTCTTCTTCTTGACTAGGACGACGTTGGCCAGCCACTCAGGATACTGGACTTCTCTTATAAATCCAGCGTCGAGCAGGGTTTTTACCTCGTTGGTTATTATTTCTTCCCTTTCTGGAGAAAATTTCCTCCTTTTCTATCGGAAATGGGTGAATTGAGGATCTACCTGCAGCTTATGCATGATAACCTCAGGGTCGATCCCAGACATATCCTCGTGTGACCAGGCGAAACAGTCAGAATTGGACCGAAGGAAGTCGATCAGCCTCTGTCTTAGCCCAATGGGAAGCTTGGACCGTATTAGCAGTTTTCAGGCCTGATTCCCTTCCTCCAAAGGTAACTCGTCAATCTCTTCTATCTCTGGCTCCTCCGTGTGGGGGGCCGAAGGGCCTTTCGGTAGTTGCTATAAGGCTGGGACCTTTCCTTTCAAAGTGGTTTGACAGCAGGCCCTAGCGTTCTCCTGGTCTCCTTTGATTACCCTGATGTCCTAGGGGGTCAGAAATTTGATGGATTGATGGAGAGTCGAAGGTACGGCTCCCATATCATGGATCTAGGGCCGGCCCAATATCATGTTGTAGGAGGATGCGCAGTCGATGACTAGGAATTTCGTTGGTTGGTTCACTCCTTCTGCATATACTGGAAGGATTACCTCTCCTATGGTGTTTTTTACCTCTCTGCTGAAGCCGATAAGCGGAGTGACTTTCCTTGTTAACGCCTTTTCCTCAAGCCCTAGATCGGTGTAGGTGGGGAGGAAGATGATGTTGCTGGAGCTACCGTTGCCTATCAGGATCTGTCTCACTAAGCAGTTTTCTACGGTGAGGGAGATGACTAGGGCATCATGATGGGGAGCCAGGACCCTCCCCTGTTCTTTTGCGGTCAAACTGATCTCATCTGTGTCGAGGAGCAAGCACTTTGGGTCCCTTTTCTCTTGACCATGTCTCGCGTTCCTGGTGCTGCGCTTAGCAGCTGCGTAGCTTATCCCGTTTATCTCTGAGCCTCTGGAGATCACGTGGATCACCCTGTCCTGGCACAGGGGAAACACGGGCCTTGCCTCAGAGGATCGGTTCGTGCCTTCCCTTGTCTGGAGGCTTTTGGCCTTATCGGAGAGGAATTCTTTTAGATGCCCCTTCTTGAGGAGATCATTGACTTCCATCCTCAGGGCGATACAGTCCTCCGTCCTGTGACAGTGGTCATTGTGGAAGTCTCACCATTGCGTTGGGTTCCAATTGGCGTCTGCAGCCTTCATCTTGGGAGGCCATTTAACCTGCTGGCCCATTTGTCTTAAGACGTTTACCAGCTCGGGATTCGAGATGGACAGGTGGGAGATGTCAGGCCATGTGGATACACTCATTCCTTTGAGTCGAGTTAGAGGGCGATTCGGATATCTGCCCCTGCTGTGTCCGCTGGCTTCCCATGGAGGCCTGGAAAGGGATCCTTCGTCGCGATCGCTTCTAAGCTGCTTGCTTGGCCTGGGCTCCTGCTTCTGCTGGGCCTTAGCTTGACTCGTGACTTCCTCTTCCCATCTTACTTGGGCCCAGGCATGGGATAGGACATCTTCCATTGTTTTGCATTGGTACTTGGTCAGCTCCTTGTACAGGTCTCCGTCGGGGAGCAGGCCCCTTTTGAAGGCAGAGATAGCTGTCCCCACGTTGCACTCGGGAATGGCTACTTTTTCTTGGTTGAAGCGCACGATATAGGTCCTAAGAGGTTCAGCTCTGTGCTGGAGTACTTCGTAGAGATCGTCGGAATTATTTTCCAGGTTTCTACTGCTGGCGACTGTTCTATGAACTTGTCGCTGAGCTCTGCAAAGGACCATACGGACTTCGTGGGGAGATCGATGTACCATTGGAGAGAAGGACCGGTCAGGGTTGAGCCGAAGCCCCTGCACATGGCAGGTTCTCTCAATCCTCGGGAGATTGTTGCTATCAGCATCCATTGTTGTAGAGACCCACATGGTTGTCTGGGTCACTTGTCCCATCGTAAGTCTTCATGGTGGGGAAAGAGAATTTCCTTGGCATCTCGACTGAAGTGATTTCCGGTTCTCCTGACGCAGGGGGGGGGGAGGGGGGGATCTACGCCTGGAAGCTTCTCTACCATCGACTGGATAGTGTTGAATCTTTCGGAGAACATCTTCTCGAGGCATGCTACGGCTGCTGGATCTGAGATTAAGTGGTCGTCGGGTTGCGTATTCCTCATCCTCGATATCAGAGTCACTGCTTATGGTTACCTGTGTCTTCCTCGTCGTAATTTCCTTACCCTCGGTTCCTTGTCACCAGGGGATGGATGCTGAGTCATGTCGTCTTCATCGAAAGGAGTCTCAAGGGAAGGCATGGTTCGAACTCGGGTTCGAAACCTCTAGTGCTTTTTGCCGTTTTTCCTGAGATCTTGGTTCTCTTCTTGGAGAAGATGGTTTTGGCTTCGAGTGCCCCTACCTTTTCCGCTCTTCGCTGCAGCTGTTGGGTGTGCTCGTCAAGTTTAGCTTTTAGCGTTTAAACTTCTTGGAGAAGTTTTGAGCTATCGCTAGTTATTTCTCAAGCCTTCGGAGCTCAATCATTTCTCCTTGAAGGGTAACGAGCTGGTTCAGGAGCTCGGATTCTCTCGGAGTAGCTCCGGTTGGTTTGGTTGATTCTTCTAGTTTCATCGTCACGTAGTTGGATTACTCCCCTCCTTCTAGCGCCAAGCTATTATGGTATTTTTGTGTAGGGTCGTTTTAGTACTACGAAACACTAGGAGGTTTGTATGAACATAGAGAAACCAAGAGTATTTGTATGAAGTAAGGTTAAATAAAAAAGAAGAAAATAGAGAAGGAGACGTATTAATGATTAATCGAAGGGGGGCTACAATGTTTGGTGTATAAACCCTAATTCTAGCCGCCTAGATCTAGTCTCTCAATCTCTAAAGTGTCGATCCCTTATTCTAGGGTTTGGGTTCCCCTTTTATAGGTGTAGATGTCGGCTTGCATTACGTTAAACCCTTCCATATCGGCAAATATGGAAGAATTCCCTTAAGTAGAGAACTTCCATTTTATCCAAGGGCCGACTTTTGGAGCAGGGGTCGGGCCCAGGGAACCTGGATGCAGGGTCCGGGCCCTGAGTCCTTTTGGAGCAGGGGTCTAGAGGCCGGTGCCCAGCCTGGAAGATGGAGGAATCTGGTGCCTGGATATTTTTTTCCCAACAAAGATGGCGAGTTCGACACCGAAGAATCGTTGTGGTTTTTGATTCTGTCGTTTTTCTCTTTAGAATAAAGGAAGAGAACTGCGAATTCTTAATTTGTTTGGCTATTATTGTAGTTTGGGCCAGTTTTTTCTGGGGCCTTGGATCAAATTTTTAGTAAATACTACGTCGATGCATTATTGGTGTAGTAAAATATTTCACTAGTGTATTCCACTGCGTTTCTAGCGGAATTAACTGTATCTGGAGACTTGATCAAGGTTCCTGTTTGCAGTTAATCGTTTGAGTTTGTAAAATTTTCTTGGACATTTAATACCTTATGAACGAAAGGATTTTTGAATTAAATTTGATGAAACTTTCGAAGTATAACAATATGTTTAGGTTAAATGGTCATTTTTTCTTCAACTCGAGGACGATCTTTATGATGGGGAAATTTCCTTTTTGAATTTGGTGCGCCGTCAGATTTGACTTCGATTAAGATTCAAAATATGTCTTTTGATGTTGGTGGGTGATTGAACCCGTACCTATGTACCCTCGACGAGGATCAAGTCTTAACGTAGTTTTATTGTTTCCCCTAGGCGTAGGTCGTGTGTTCTGTTGTTCCTGTATTTGGGTATGACTTTTCGGTGAGTTTTATATTTGGGATTCTCGGTGTAACTTAAGGACGTGGTTCGATGTCTTTGAAGCTTGCCAGGTAGCAGGTTCTAGAGATTTTTTGGCTTCCTCCAATGGTTTTGATCCCTTTTGGAGTTGGGAATTTCAGGCATTGGGTGGCGTTGAATAGAGCGGGGCGATCTATCACGATAAATTCAACAATTTTTCTTACATCTCTGGCGGTACGGCGAGCTCGGTCGACCCGAGGGAGTAAGTGGTTTCTTTTGCGAATCCGATTAGTGGGGTTTGTTCTTGCTTGAGGATGGTTTTGGTGAATCCCATTCTTTTGAAAGCATCGTAGAAGAGGACGTCAGCCGAACCCCCAGTGTCAATCATGATTCGAGATAGTTAGCATCCGCCGACATCGAGTCGAATAACGAGGGCGTCGTCGTGAGGTTTATTGAGGCTCACGGTTTCAATCTCGTCGAAAGTTATTTCGTGTTCTGGGCCTGGCAGGGTTCTCGGGCGCTGATGTTATTCTCAACTCTTCGTTGATGTGCTTTGATCGGATTGACCGAGTTGCAAAGTTTTGATCCTTCATAAATGAAATCACTTCATCTTCCGGATGGGTTCTTGTAAAATGTTGGAAAGTACAATTTCTTGATGAATGTTAGTTGGTAATGTCTCTGCCCTCGGATAAGTTGCGATTAACAGATCGCATGCTGTCTTTCTTTTGGTCCTTTGGGACAATAGGCTTTTCTAGGAAATCAAGGAACTTGGTCATTTTGTGCGTTCGTTTTTGCTCGGCGATTTCTCTTTCGTGACGCTTTGATTTTGGCTTGTTTAATCGGAAAGAGGGGGCTTTCTTGATGTCTCCTAGGTTTTGGATTGTTATAGTGATGTCTATGCGTTGTTTCTCCTCTGTCTGTTTTTTGAACAAGCTCTAGCATTTTGGTTCCCTGAAAATCGTATTGAATCTTTTCTTTGGCGATGGTGGATTGGGCTCGGCCTCTCTACTTCTTTTAGAAGTACCTTTAGTTTTACCGTTAGTTTTTGGGGTTGTCGGTGCTTCTTTTTCCTCTTCATTTTCTCCCTATTTTTGCATTCGGCTTGATTGCAGAGTAGTGCACGACTTTCTATAGTTGAATACCCTTTTCGTTTGTGGAAGGAAGAGTATTTGTTGGGGTTGAAAGTATACGATTTTTTTCGTTGATGTGTGGTTTATGGCGTAGTAATGTTGACCTCTTGTAACTGGCTCTTTAAGGATGTGTGTCTTTTTGGCGATATTATTTTTTTTCGCGTTGTACTTTTCCTTTAGAGAGGCAACATCTTCCTCGTGGGCTGCAAAATAAGAGGCCCAATGTAAAGCTTCGTCTTATGAGGTGGGTGCTCGGACTGCCATTTCTTTGAGTTTGGATGAGAACCAGAAGCCGGTTTTTAATGCTGCCAAGGCCACACCTTCGTTTAGATGTGAAATCTTGGCTTTGATTTCCCTGAACTTGTTTATGTAAGTCTTAATGGTTCAAAGGGTGCTTGTCTGAGGTTCCATAGGTCGACTTCGGTTGCTCTTGTTTCTATAAATACTGAGTATTGTTTCAAGAAAGCCGACACCAATTGAGTGAAGTCGATCGAATTTCCTTCCAAACCGGCGAACCATTCTAAGCCGGAACCAGTGAGGTCCTCGACGAAGAAGCGGAAATATCCCGGTTCTTTCTCTTTGTCATTCAAATGAGCCCTCGATATTGCCAATCAGAAGGCTCGCACATGAGCTTTAGGGTCGGTGATACTGGAGTACTCGAGGAATTTTATTTTCTAACACCGTGTAATCGTACGCTAGCGATTTGATTTGTAAACGGAGTTCTCCTGGTTTCTTCGATAACCTTGTCTATGTCAGGGGCTGAGCTGGTTGTCATATGCATGATGGTGTGTAGCCTTCGGAGCTCTGCATCGTGTCTCTCAATATAAATCTGGAATGTTCCTGTTTCGTTCGGATATCTCAGGTTCTCTCTCCATAAATTCTCGTTGAAGAATCAATGAGAGATGTAGTTTCGAACCTGTCTTATGGGGTCTGTGAATCCGGTCTGTTGGAACGTTTCTTCAGCAAGCGGGAACCAATTTTTGGGAGCAGGATGGTCCGACGGTGATGTCCAAACTCTCTGCTACTCAAGTCTTCTCGTTCACCCGTTTTGGGTTCGGATCGGCGCGGCCTAAGGGCTCTGTATCCTGGTCTCTTAGAGGATATTGCGAACTTTCTCATATGTAGCATCCAGATCGGGCATTTGGAAATTATGGGGTGCTGAAAATTCCAAAGTTTCGGGACACCGGCGTTCATCCTGAAGGATCGAGCTGTGGTTCGGTTCTCCCTCGGAATTTAGCTCAATGCTCTCCACTTCTTCCAATCTACACTTTGTTGAAAATAAAATCCTAATGCAATATGTACAAATATAGACATGGAACTTCCTCCTAAGTGAGCTTGTTTAAAGTCTCTAGCTTGACTTTGCGATTCGGGGAATTGGGCTGAGGTAGGATCAGAAAGTGGAACAGAGATTCCATCTTCCTTTGGTGTAGTAGCCACGTAAAACTTAACTCTTTATCCATTGACTGTGAAGTCTATCCCATCTGAGTTCCATAAGACTATTTCTTCATATGGCTTCACTTCCTTGACCTTAAAAGGTCCATACCATCTTCATTTTTCTTTTTCCGGGAACAACTTCAGCCTATAGTTGTAGAGAAGAACTTGATCTCCAGCCTTGAACTCTCTCTTCAAGATGTTCTTGTCATGAAAAACCTTAGTCTTCTCTTTGTAGATTCTTGAGCTTTCAAAGGCATCTAGTCTAATCTCACAAGCTCTTGAAATTGATGGAGTCTCTTCTCCTTGGCATCCTTGATGTCAAAATTCAATAGCTTAACAGCCCATAACACCTTGTATTCCAGGTCAAATGGCAAGTTACAAGACTTCCCATACAAAAGGTTGAAAGGTGTGGTTCCCAAAGGAGTCTTATAAGCTTTCCTGTAAGCCCAAAGACCATCATCAAGCTTGTTAGCCCAATCTTTCCTTTCAATTCCCACAATCTTCTCTAGAATAGACTTTATTCCCCTGTTAGAGATCTCAACTTGCCCACTTGTTTGAGGATGGTAAGGTGTTGCCACCTTGTGCTTAATACCCCTTTTCTTGAGAAGACATTCAAACATCTTGTTGATGAAGTGTGAGCCTCCATCACTGATCACAACTCTTACATCAAACACTTCAACTTCTAAGATTGGGTATTGAGACACTTCATTCCTCTTGGTGATGTTACCTCTCCTTTGGCATGAATCACACCTTGAAACAAAGTCTTGAGTGTCCTTGAACATGTGGCCACCAAAAACCAGCTCATAGGACCTTGGCCACAGTCTTGAAAGTAGCAAAATGGCCACCAAAAGTAGATCCATGGCAATGAATAAGTATTCCTTCAATCTCTTCATTAGCCACTACCCTTCTATATAGCTGGTCCTTGCAAAGTATGTAGAGGTAAGGTTCATCCCAAAAGTATCTTTTCACATCTTTAAAGATCTTCTTCTTGGCATAGCCTTCTAGGTAATTAGCCAAATCCGCATACCAAGGCCCCTTCTCATCTATTGCCTTGACCTCTTCAAGTTTTCTACCAGTTGCAACAAACTTCTCAATCGCCATGATAGCCATGATCTGCTCTTCAGGAAGTGCCTCATCAATAGGAATACCAAATTCAATCCTCATTCTTGACAAATGATCAGCTACACCATTTTCAACTCCTGACTTGTCTTTAATCTCAAGATCAAACTCTTTCAGCAGAAGTATCCACCTCAAGAGCCTGATTTAGAATCCTTTTTAGCCAAGAGGTGTCTCAGTGCAGCATGATCAGTGTAGACAATCACTTTAGAGCCCACCAAGTAACTTCTAAACTTCTCAAATGCAAAGACTATGGCTAGCCACTCTTTCTCCGTTGTGGCATACTTCATTTGAGCTTCATCAAGAGTTCTACTAGCATAGTGGATCCCATTAGTTTTGTTATCCTTCACCTCATCATGACCGAAGGCACCATGAGCCTTTGGACAGTATATCTCGACTGCTAGGACAGTTCCTCTCCTACTCCAGAGTACATTTACATCCATGTGATCATCGTCACCCTAACCAAGCACACGCCCACTTATAGCATGTCTGGGAGTCTATATACATTGGTCCAGGCCACAACATCATGCCTACTGGGTGTACCGACAAATATATTACCTGTTCTAGACCGCGTCAATGTGCGGGCCCAAGGACTACTGTTCAGTCTCCAGGTCATCCATCTCCAATCAGGCTGCGAATCCTTTCAAACCGAGTGCAAGTACATCTAAACACTACCGACAAGGAAGTTTGATGGCCCAAGCTACGAGCCGATCGCCTACTCCAAGTTCAGCAAGGAGCTTGATACCATGGTACAACTCGCAAAGTCCTATGAAGAAGATTATGTTATTTCCTGCCTTCAAACATAAAGCCAGAAAATAAGGGGCAAACAGTTGGGGAAAAATAATCCATCAGAAGATTTCCCCAGCTTCCGGCTTCTAGGTTCCGGGCCCTGCCCCAGGTCCCTGCCCCTGCTCCATGTATTGGGCTCTGCTCCAGGTACCAGACCCTGCTTTTGGGCCAGGTCAGATAATTCATCCTGCCTCCAAGTAAAAAGAAAAACTTTATGACAAATGTGGACATTCACATTTATCATAATATGGTTGAATCTTCTTGAATCCAAGAGAAGAAAGAGCAAGTATTCCAAGACATATGGCTACCTTTACAAAAAATTGGAAATTTTCTACTATCTAAGGATATAATGAATATTTCAAAATTCATTGAGAGAGACACAACCTCTACTATAAATATAAGGTTTATTTAACATAAATAAGGGGGAAACACGTTCATCCAGAGAGCTAAACAATTCTACAGCTGCCAAGGCAATTTCTCATACCTAGAAGACCACTTCTTCGATACGCTTATGAAGGATGATCCCGATGACTACTATCAGCTAGATGAAGCTCTATACTCATGTCTGCACATCCACAAGAGGTCAAGACGTCCATAAGAGAGAGAGACACGAGCTCATTATCTCCATAGCTGCCAAAGCAAGGTTTCATACCTAGAAGCCATCTTCATCGACATATTCAACAACAGGCGAATCCCTGTGATTCCTACCACCTGGATGAAGATATATGCTCACTGCAGCACGTCTGAAGTTCCACCTATCAAGATCAGGCTAATATCTCCAGCTCATCGGTAGGAACACATCATGCTTACTGAAGCATATCGACTAATCTACCCTTGTTTTGGCCAGGCGCCCTTTAGAACAGATGATTCTTATCAACCACAGAGCCAGTTCTTCTCTCCAAGGGCCTGGGCCTCTCCAAGGCTCTGTGCCTCTCCAAGGCTCTGTGCCTCTCCAAGGCTCCGCGCCTCTCCAAGGCTTCGCGCCTCTCCAAGGCTCCGCGCCTCTCCAAGGCTCTGTTCCTCTCCAAGGCTCCGTGCCTCTCTAAGGCTCCGTGCCTCTCCAAGGCTCCGTGCCTCTCCAAGGCTGCGTGCCTCTCCAAGGCTCCGTGCCTCTCCAAGGCTGCGTGTCTCTCCAAGGCTGCGTGCCTCTCCAAGGCTCTGCGCCTCTCCAAGGCTCCATGCGCCTCTATCAGGCTATGCGCCTCTACCAATATAAACTACGAATGGCTTGATCCCCTTCCGAGGGGTACGTAGGCAATCCACAATGTAGGATGCAGCTATAAATGCAAACACCTCCTATGGTTCCACGCCTGAATGGCCAAATAACCATCCTAGAGGCCGGGTTCATCATCATCTAAGGCGGGAAGGCTTCACAGCCTTCACCATAGACAGGCAACCCCTATCTAAAGACCAATATCTCCTGCTGCTATTAAGACCCTGGTGACATATACTGGCCCATACCCATATGGCAGTATTCTAAAGCAGGATCCCCTGGTTTATCAACTACTGAACCAGGAGAAACCCATGTCACGACTTGTCTCCTTCCTCCTATCATTCCGTAGTCTGAGCACGAATCACTTGTACAAGAAAATACCCTAACAGCCGTGGCATGCCTCGAGAAGATGTTCTCCGAAAGATTCAACACTATCCAGTCGATGGTAGAGAGGCTTCCAGGCGCAGCTCCCCCTATCAGTAGAAGCAACCCCAGCTCCTACTCCGATACACCCTTCGTGGAGGAAATCGCTTCAGTCGAGATGCCAAGGAAATCTCTTTCCCCACCATGAAGACCTACGATGGGACCAGTGACCAAGACAACCATGGTTCTCTACAAGTAACGGATGCTGACAGCAGCAGTCCCCCGAGGATTGAGAGAACCTGCCATGTGCAGGGACTTCGGCTCAACTCTGACCGGTCCTTCTCTCCAATGGTACATCAATATCCCTACGAAGTCCATAAGGTCCTTCGCCGAACTCAGCGATAAGTTCGTAGAGCAGTTCGCCAGAAGCAGACACTTGGAAAAGAATTCCTATGATCTCTATGTAGTACTCCAGCACAGAGCCGAACCTCTTAGGGCCTATATCACACGCTTCAACCAGGAAAAAATAGCCATTCTTGAGTGCAACTCAGGGACGACTATCTCTGCCTTCAAGAGGGGCCTGCTCCCTGACGGAGACCTGTACGAGGAGCTAACCAAGTACCAATGTAAAACAATGGAAGACATCCTATCCCGGGACTGGGCCCAAGTAAGAGGGGAAGAGGACGTCACAGTCGAGCTAAGGCCCAGCAGAAGCATGATCCAAGGCCGAGCAAGCAGCTCAGAAATGATCGCGACGAAGGAATGAGCGTATCCACATGGCCTGACATTTCCCACATGTCCATCTCGAAGCCCGATCTGGTAAACGTCTTAAGAAAAATGGGCCAGCAGGTTAAATGGCCTTCCAAGATGATGACTGCAGACGCCAATTGGAACCCCAACCGATGGTGCGACTTCCACAATGACCATTGACACAAGATGGAGGATTGTATCGCCTTGAGGATGGAAGTCAACGAGCTCCATCAATCCATCAAATTCCCGACCCTGTGGGGCATCAGGATAATCAAAGGAGACCAGGAGAACGCCAGGGCCTGCTATAAAACCACTTTGAAAGGAAAGGTCCCGGCCTTATAGCAATTACCAAAAGGCCCTCCGGCCCGACACATGGAGGAGACAGAGGTAGAAGAGATGGACGAGGTACCTTTGGAGGAAGGGAATCCGGCCCGAAAACTGCTAATAGGGTCCAAGCTTCCCCTGGGGCTAAGATAGAGGTTGATCGACTTCCTTCGGTCCAATTCCGATTGTTTCGCCTGGCCACGCAAGGATATGCCCGGGATCGACCCCGAGGTTATCATGCACAAGCTGCAGGTAGATCCTCAGTTCACCCCTGTCCGACAGAAAAAGAGGAAATTTGCTTTAGAAAGGGACGAAATCATCAACAACGAGGTCAAGAACCTGTTCTACGCTGGATTCAGAAGAAAAGTTTAGTACCTTAAGTGGCAGGCCAACGTCGTCATAATCAAGAAGAATAATGGGAAATGGAGGGTCTGCATAGATTTTACTGACCTCAATAAATCATGCCCCAAAGATCCTTTTCCCCTACCTCACATCGACAAGCTCGTTGACGCAACCGCAGGCCACCAGCTCATGAGCTTCATGGACACCTTCTCTGTATACAATCAAATCCTCATTCACCCAGACGACCAGGAAAAGACTTCCTTCATGACTTCCATAGGTATCTACTGCTACAAACTCATGCCTTTCGGCCTAAAGAATGCATGATCTACATATCAGAGGCTCATAAACATGATGTTTGCCAAACAGATCGGGTAGACCATGGAAGTCTACATAGACGACATGCTGGTCAAATCCCTCGAGGCAGAAGACCACATCTCCCATCTACAACAAGCATTCATCACTCTCAGGAAGTACAACATGGAGCTCAACCCCTCAAAATGCTAATTCGGAGTCAGCTCCAGAAAATTCATGGGATACATAGACACCTACAGGGGCATCGAGGTCAATCCAGACCAAGTGCGAGCCATCCAAGCGATGCCCTCCCCGCAGAATGTAAAAGAGGTCCAGAGACTAACATGCATGATGGTCGCACTAAACATGTTCATCTCTAGAGTGTCTGATAAGTCTTATGCTTTCTTTGAGGCCCTGAAAGATCCCAAAGACTTCAAATGGAATGACAAGTGTGATCTCGCCCTCAGCGACCTTAAAGCCTACGTCACCATGCCTCCTCTCCTCTCAAAGCCCATGGACGGAGAGACTCTACTACTCTACCTCGCCGTATCCGAGCATGCAGTAAGTGGAGTCCTTGTGACGGAAGAGGAAAGAAGACAATATCCCATCTACTACGTGAGCAAGTCCTTACTGGACGCAGAGACTCGCTACAGCCACCTCGAAAAGCTAGCACTAGCACTGGTAATGGCGGCCCGAAAGCTCTGGCCCTACCTCCAGGCCCATCAGGTCATGGTAATCACATCGTTCCCCATAAAAGCTGTTCTCCATAAGCCTATCACTCGCCAAGCAGATGAGAGCAGAGGAGATCCTGGTCTTCAGTGACTCCCAACTGATCATCAGTCAGGTTCAAGGTGATTATCAGGCCAAGGACGCCAGTATGATCGGATACCTTGCTGTTGCAAAGCGCCTGATCAAAAGATTCCAGAGCTGCAAGCTTACCCAAGTTCCCAGAGAACAAAACTCGCAGGCCGACGCTTTGGCTAATCTAGGGTCCGCCATAGAAACCACTAGCCAAATGAGCATTTCCCTGCTGGTACTCCAGTGGCCGGCAATAGAAAAAGAGGGGTGATACGCCCTAAATCGAAGGATCACTTTAGCTGGGTGTTGGATATGAACCGAGAAGGCAAACGGCACTTCTGGAACTGAGATGGATTGAAAGGATCCTCAAGAGATGTGGATTGGCTCTTGATATACCCAAGATCTAAGGCTAACAACCAAAGAAAGGATGAATGTGTTGGCTAACCACCAAACAACACACAAAGATGAAATGGCTGACCACCAAATCAACAAGCCGGTTCACACCAATGAACTAGCTAAAGAACTCTTTCTCTCACTCAGAGAAGAACAAAACTAAACTCAAAAATATAGACTGATTTTATCACAGAAGAGTTTACATATTTATACTACTTGTGGTCAAAAGAAATGAAGAGTTTTTGTAGAAAACTGGAAACTTAGAAAACACAAACAAAGACTAAGACTTTTGACTAGAAATAAGTGTGTTGTTGAATGCCCCTTGATATGACTACGACTTTTACTCCTTTTGTTGATATTTCTTGATGCAAATGGGCTGAAGACCATCAGCAAAGGCGTGGTCAAATTTGGTGTAAATCGGACCCAAATTGAATTTGTTATGAAATTTTCCGTTGGCTGAAAAAGGCCCATTTCGCCCATCAACTAAATCAGCTCCATCTTTAGAGTCACTTAGCTTATCCAGCTCCAAGCTAGTGTCACTTAGCTCACTCAGCTTATTCAGCTCGTCCATGGTTGCGTCTTCTTATGGGGAAACCTCGGTTGGATAAAGTTGGTTAACAAGATCGTCTCCTTGGACAGGTTCTATGATCCAAGCAGTTTGGTGCTCAAACCGGGGCGCATCATTCCCTCTCTCTTCAAAAAGTTTTGTCCTTAAATCTGTAGTATTAAAGGGAAAAGGGTTATAAGCAAAGGAAACATAATCAGAACATTTCTCACCTTGAGTTTTGTTCAGATTTTGAATGGAAGAAGATTTTTCTTGGTTTTCTTGATGACCTTGGTTTTGTTCTTCATCTGGCCCTTCCTGCATTGTCACAAAGCTTCCAAGACCAAATTCATAGGCGCCAATATCAAGAACGTTCAAGGGACCAGAAAATTCATCTTTGTTCAAAACGTTTTTAGAATCTTTTTTCAAACTGAAAAATCAATTCAAAATTACTTGGACTCTCTAGTTGCAAAACGTTTAGTTGCAAGCAGGATTCAGCAGGAAGTAGTTCAAATTGAGAAGAAAATAAGTTCTTATGTTCAAAAGATTTAAAACCTGCCATTGGCTTAAGTGCATAGTCATCGAAAATTGGCAATGGGTCTAAAAATTCTTTCTTTTCTGGCTCAGTTTCTACTTCGTCATTCTCCAAAATCACCAACGGTTTCTGGTTGTGGCACTTGTTAGCATAATGACCGACCTTATGGATGGCATTTGAAGCAAATGGTAGAGAGAGCTTTGCTTGTGGGTTTCACAGCTTTGATTTTATCAAAAGAAATCTTATTAGTTTTTAAATCGGAATTTGAAAGATAAGAAGACTTACTTTTCTGTTTTGGTGCTGAAGAAGTGTTGGTGTGTCCCATATTTTTGAGTTTCCGGACAGAATGAATCGCCTTATACAACATCTTCTCCAAGCTGGCACAAGTCTGAATCTCGTTTTGATTAAGCTCATCACGGTTTCTCCTCTTGGCTTTGGTGGAGGGACGTTCACCACTTCTGACCCACTTCTCATCATCATCGGACCTGTTTTATCTCTTCCTTTGTTTCTGCACAAAATCAAATCCATTAGAAGCAAATTGTTTCTTATCAAAAATCATTTTCTCCTTTTCAAAAACAGTTTTAAAAGGAAAGTAGACGTCGTCCTGTAGTGGGTTTGATTTCTTGAGAAGTCCAAACATCCTGAAACACTTAACAAACGTTAGCAAAAAAAAAAAAATCCTCACACTCTCAAAGTGTTTAGCTCACGGTTTTTAGATGGTCACTCAGAGTTCTCTCACTGGTTCAAAGGATGATAGGCAGTAAAAATTCAGCAATCAAAAAACCCAAAACAATCTTTGTGAGAAAAAAAAAAGAGAAATAAAGATGAAGAGATTTTTTTTTTTTGATATGGATCCGCCTTAACTGTCCTAAGGCTGGGTTTCTCTTCAGCCAGCAGGCTTTCTCTTCCACCACTACCCCCGGATTTCTCTTTGCAAGTGATTCAAGCCAAAACTCTCTTTTTTTTTTTGATTTTGTTTTTATATATGGTGATCACAAGGGAGTAAAGGAACAGCCCGGATCCAAAACGAAATAAGAAAAGAAAATGATGAAGAGATGAGAAGATGAAAAGAAGATAGAAAACAAACCAGCCAAAGTGGCTCTGATACCACTTGATACGCCCTAAATCGAAGGATCACTTTAGCTGGGTGTTGGATATGAACCAAGAAGGCAAATGGCACTTCTGAAACTGAGATGGATTGAGAGGATCGTCAAGAGATGCGGAATGGCTCTTGATATACCCAAGATCTAAGGCTAACCACCAAATTAAGAAAGGATGAATGTGTTGGCTAACCACCAAACAACACACAACGATGAAATGGCTGACCACCAAATCAACAAGCCGGTTCACACCAATGAACTAGCTAAAGAACTCTTTCTCTCACCCAGAGAAGAACAAAATTAAACTCAAAAACATAAACTGATTTTATTCATAGAAGAGTTTACATATTTATACTACTTTTGGTCAAAAGAAATAAAGATTTTTTGTAGAAAACTAGAAACTTAGAAAACACAAACAAAGACTAATACTTTTGACTAGAAATAAGTGTGTTGTTGAATGCCCCTTGATATGACAACTACTTTGACTCCTTTTGTTGATATTTCTTGATGCAAATGGGCTGAAGACCATCAGCAAAGGCCTGGTCGAATTTGGTGTAAATCGGACCCAAATTGAATTTGTTATGAATTTTTCCGTTGGCTGAAAAAGGCCCATTTCGCCCATCAACTAAACCAGCTCCATCTTTAGTGTCACTTAGCTTATCCAGCTCCAAGCTAGTGTCACTTAGCTCACCCAGCTCATTCAGCTCGTCCATGGTTGCGTCTTCTGATGGAGAAACCTCGGTTGGATCAAGTTGGTTGACAAGATCGTCTCCTTGGACAGGTTCTATGATCCAAGCAGGTTGGTGCTCAAACCGGGGCGCATCAAGGGGGACCCCAAGGAAATCTCCGCCATCAACGAAGGAGAAACCTGGATGACCCCCATAATCAACTACTTTGTATGCGACGTCCTCCCCGAGGACCGAGGCGAAAGCCGAAAGTTAAAGAGACAAGCAGCAAGACACTGCATCACCGAAGGGAAATTGCACCGAAGATCCTTCTCAAGACCATACACGCAATGTCTCACCCCTAGAGAAGCGGACCAAATCTTAGAAGAGCTCCACGAAGGAGAATGTGGCTCTCACTCCAGTGGGCGAAGCCTAGTGCTCAGAGCCAGAAGAGCTGGCTATTACTGGCCCATGATGGCCAGTGAAGCCCTCAGACAAGCCAGATCCTGCGACTAGTGCCAAAGGCATGCACCGATCTCTAACCTCCCTCCAGAGAACCGGAAGTCTCTTAGATCCCGTTGGCCCTTTCGAAAAATGGGGCATGGACATCGTCGGGAAATTCCCAGTGGCACCAGGGAAAAAGAGAAAATAAAGAAGTTCATATGGGCAAACGTGATAACCCGCTTCGGCACGACCCAGGAGATTGTCACAGACAATGGACCCCAGTTCACGAGCCACGACTTCAGAGAATTCTGCCAAGAGTGGAACATAAAGCTCTCCTTCTCCGCACCGCGGAACCCCCAATCAAATGGCAGGCCGAATCTACAAAAAAACCGTGGTAAACATGATTAAGAAACGCCTTGAGAAATGTTGGTGTCAAAATCGGTCACGACGGAATCAATGGCTAAAAGTTTCCGTAAAAATAAAAATACGTTTTATAAAACTCAATAAGACGTTTTACAAAACTCGAGAAGTCGTTTTATAAAACTCGATAATTCGTTTTATAAAACTCGATAATTCTTTTTATAAAACTCGAGAATTCGTTTTATAAAACTCGAGAAGTCGTTTTATAAAACTCGATAAGTCGTTTTATAAAACTCGATAAGTCGTTTTATAAAACTTGATAAGTCGTTTTATAAAACTCGATAAGTCGTTTTATAAAACTCGATAAGTCGTTTTATAAAATTTGAGAAGTCGTTTTATAAAAATCGAGAAGTCGTTTTATAAAACTCGAGAAGTCATTTTATAAAACTCGATAGGTCGTTTTATAAAACTCGAGAAATCATTTTATAAAAGAAGTTTCCGAGCAAAAGGAATCCGCGGAAAGACTTGGAAATCGTTATCTCGGAAGAACGAAACAAACGTCGATTACACGATCGTCCGAGTTAAGCACAAAACCGTGAAAAACCGCAACCGCCATAAAACGAGAGCTAGTTAGGCCAAAATAGCTCGCCGTACGGCGAGCTAAGTGGCGTCCAACTAGTTCGCCGTACGGCGAGTTAGCCCCGTCCCAAGTAGCTCGCCGTACGGCGAGCTAGATGCTTCCCGGTTAGCTCGCCGTACGTCGAGCTGAACCGGTCCGGTTCGGCTCGTCGTTCGTCGAGCCGACCATCCCGAGCCTCGATATCCCACGTCCCCAATTCAAGGCTTACGTCCTTCGACACGATCATGTCCCGAACCACGGTCGAAATGTCTCCTGTTTCGTCTCGATCCGTCCTACCGTTCGAGTTTTACGATAAAAACCGTAAAACTTCGTTTTCTTGAAAATAACTCAAGGAAATCGTATAAAATGGCAACGATTAAACGAAACACCGAACATTGCCTAAATTATACGATATATTCGAGATTTTTTGTAAAAATCGTAAAAGCGCGTTTTTAACAAAAAAACGTCGAGTGAATCGTAAAAATGGCAACGATTAACCGAAAAACGAACGTAGCTAAACTTTACGATTAACTCGAGGAATTTATTAAAAACAGCATCGGATCAGGAAACAATCTTCTATAAAGTCGCAAAACGGATTTATCGTAAAACGGCTCGGAAGGTCTTAAAACACGATAAAAGCCTGTCTCACGACATTAACGAAGTCTAACCCGAAAATTGCGACGACGTTTTGATGATTTACTCGCAGAAAGAAGATAAATGTCAAATTTGAAGATAAATGTCAAGTTTGAAGATAAATAGAAGATTTCCGCCGGAGAAAAGAAAAGATAGAGATAAATGGAAGATTCTCGATAACCTCGAATCTGGGTGAAATGGAAGGACCAAACCGCCAAGGAAGGGAGTATATAAACAAGAGGCATAGGGCAGAAACAGAGGACGAATTTCAGAGCTCTCATCTGAGACTTTTACAACTTTTCTAGACTTAGAATTTTCCGCACTTAGAAACTTAGGTTTTTTTTCTCGACAAGTTCGGTTTCTATGCCTGGCGCTCAGTTACTAGACGAACTCACCCAAACAGTTCGATCTCTGGTCCAGCTCTATCAACTGAACTACGTTCGACTTGATCTTCGAAAGGGGTACGTAGGCAGCCTTCCATAAGGTTCAGTCTGAAATCATTCAAACCCTTTTTCTTATCTTTTTCCGTCTTTCGTTATCGAGCTGAGACTCGACTATATTTAGGGTTTTATGTTGGTAACTTGCTGATGGCCCCTGCGGCCAAAACCTTTGTAATTCCCTGTAATGATCGCAACGCTCTTACGCGAATCAGAAATAAGATCGACTTTCTTTATGAACTCGTTTTAGTACGTTTTTCATATTTTCCCGCATTTATTTGGTTACTTGTCGTTGGCTTTCGCAGAGATCCGGTTCCTCTGGAAAATTAGGGTTTTCCTAAGTTTCCTTATTTTACGGAAATCGACAGTAGGTGAATTTCGGTTCCCACAGTTTGGCGTTAGAAGGAGCGGGGTTGGATTACTCTTACTCATAGCCGCAAAACGCTTGATCAAAACAATGTCTGGAAATATGAAAGAAAAAGTCGCAGCTCGCAAAACGCTGGTAGAACAACTCCAGAAGCGACTACTCCTATAGCCAACGCTCAAACAAAATCGAAAACTTAATCGCGACACTTTGCCACGGGAAGAGCAACAAAACAAGCTCACGATTTCTATCTCAGATCACTATGGGCAACGATAAAATCTATTAAACCCCATAGTGTTTTTCTTATTTCCGAGTTTGACAAATCTCATGGGTTGAGCAAAAGACGTTTTCCGAGAACTGTTCGGAAAAATAAAACTTGCTCTCCCAGAAACTGCGGAAAAAACCCTAGGCTGTTCGCGGAAAAAGCTCTAGGTAATTCGCGGAAAAAGCCCTAGGTAACTCGTGGAAAAACCGAATGTTATTCGCGGCAAAACCCTAGGTTGTTCGCGGAAAATCCTAGGTTACTCGCGAAGAAAGCCCTAGGTTACTCGTGGAAAAACCCTAGGTTATTTGCGGCAAAACCCTAGGTTGTTTGCGCAAGAACCCTAGGTTACTCATGGAGAAAGCCCTAGGACTCGCTGAAAAACGCTAGGTTATTCGCGACAAAACCCTAGGTTGCTCGCGGAAGAACCCTAGACTACTCTCAGAATCGGGCGATACTATCCGGCTTGAAAAGACGGTGAGTTGGCCAAGCTAAACCAGCACGCCGTACGGCGAGCTGACCGGCCTTCCACCTCGCCCTAGAGGCACTGACTTTGCCCCAAGGGTTCTTATCGTCCAGCTCGCCATACGGCGTCCTGGCCAAGCTGAACCAGCTCGCCGTACGGCGATCTAACCAGCCTTTCACCTCGTCCAAGAGGCGCTGACTTTTCCCCAAGGGTTCTTACCATTCAGTGCGGTACACGGCGAGCTGAAAGGGTTCATCCAGCTTGCCCTACGTCGAGCTGAACAAATCCTCGAGTTTCTCTCTCGAGTCTTAATCGCATATATTCTCGTTTCATCTCAATCGGAATTTCCATCGAGATTTTACGATAAAACCACAAAGACTTGTTTCTTCGTATAAGTTCTAATCAATCGTCTAAAACATTAACGGTCGACTTAACACCAAAGTTGCCTAAACTATACGAGAGATCTGAACTCTCTAAACGCAATCCGGTTTTACGAAACTCTGCCATGCTAAGTCGAAAACATCCAATCATAAACACGTGATTGATTTTTCGATATACAAAGCGCACCTAGTCGGTTAAATAAAACCAGCAGTACGAAGAAACAAGAACATGAACTCCGATGGTTAAGTCTTCTCCCCGCTCCAATACTCTTGCTGGTAATTCGTCGAAGACCGGTAAGTCAAAAGGCGAAGAACGAAGAACGAAGAATAGACAATCCCAAATCGTCAATGAAGTTAAGGTATGACCGATTTGAAACTTTTATTAATTTCTCGTAGGTAAGAAATGAAAACGTCTTGTAAACTGCCGTAAAACCTAGAGAACTTTGAATTTAGGGGGTAGTCTAGCAATTTTTTTCTATCTCGATCTATTGTTCTCTATCCATTCAGGCATACCTTGCAAACCGATCCAATCTCTCGTACAACCGAGAAACGATCGCCATGAATTCGAGCGTACTCATTTCCTAAAAGAAAGAAGGAGCTAGAGACACTGAAGTCGTCTTATAACCGACTCGCTCCTAGAAATTTTCGTAAATCAGACATATCCCAAGTCACCGCCAATCCACCACGGTCTTTAACCAACCCAGATTATCGATAGGCCGAATCCTTCAAAGGAAACTCATCTTCTTTTCTTTTCGTTGAATATTTTTCCTCGCATTGAGAAAACGCTTTCTATAAAGCAAACTCTCGCAAAAATAAGCAGAAAAATATTAAGACAATGCGACGTCTTGTCAGAATCATCCCAAAAGAAAATGACAATCTAAGAACTGTCTAAACGCTAAAGACTGATCCAAACCGTCGGGGAAATAATCTCGAGGAATATACAGCATCAATCGTCGCAATCATGCGGTTAGAATATCTCTGCGAAACTTCAGAGTGAAACTCGATGATTATCCGAAGTCATAAAGATCTTCTTGAACTCGATAAACCAAGTTTCGTATAAGAATCAAAAAATTATACGAGAAATCTTTAGGCATCGAAGCATTGATCTCATTCTCCGTCGAACCAAGTGAGTCACGGAATAATATCAAGAACATTTGCAGCAAAAAGAAAAATCGAGAACACAAAGCAGCAATAGGGAGCACATCCTCCCTTCTCGCCGACTGATCCTATTGCTGGTCATATGATTCATTCCGTCCGAGAAACCCGCTAAAAGATTTTTCTATTAGAACTCAGTGAAATAACTTTTGGTAAAACTCTGCGAGTGACTCCGAAAAAAAATATCACTGAAAAATCAAAAACTAAGCGGAAAGGTTTCTCAACAAATCTGTGGAAACATTGTTAACCCAATGCGTCTTGCCGATTTACTAAACTCATCGCCCGTTACTTACGCGAAAAATCCTTCGTATAGTCAGGATCATGTCATAACTAAGTAACTTTCGAAAGTAAACATAACAGGTTTTGCGAAGAGTACCTACCTTATAGCGAAAACCAAGCTATACGATCCGGCACTGAGCGACCAATCTAAACTTTGCTTCCTCGCGCCACGATCTTAAAGATCTCATTCATTAGCCCTTTGGTTCACGAGCATCCGCTCTCGCTCCTCCCGATTACATCCGAGAATGAAACCGCCCCGCAAACGACTCTGCACGGGCTCTGCATCAAGCCTCTTAGGCATGTCTCCCTCGAGTAAAAAAGAAACAACTTCCGTACAAACAAAGGAAAGATTATACGAAACCTTCATCGTGTAACCTAAAACGGAAAAACGTTTTCTACAACCATGAGCATACTTCACATATCAATCTCGACAAACGCTACTTGGCCCTTGTCCGAGCACACTTCGCTTCGATGACCGGGTCCAAGTCTACAAACCGACTCGACTTGATAGCACAAAGGTGTCATGGTCTAATCCCTTACCACCTACGTCCTTGGCTATGCGGCTGAATACAACCTTCACGCCAAGCCAAAACGATTAACGAACAATGTAAAACGCCCTTGGTTATACGGCTGAGTACAACCTTCACGCCAAGCCAATACGTTCAACGGGTAATGCAAACTTTTCGAAAAATCGGCTAAGTTCTTTACACTCACGATTCACTCTATTTTCGAAGCAAGTTGCCCACAAAATCCGACAGAGCTCCCAAAGCCTTGCGAGTCTCGGAAAGTCAACACTTCCAAAAAGTGATGTAATTAAAGACGCTTCATTTCAGGAGCAAACTTACGCGACCTCTCGGTCCTAATTGCTCTAGCATGAATCAAACTACTTAACATCCAAGCAGGAACGAAAGTCTTGATTGCGAGAACCCGCAAACAAACCAAAGTGTTCCTGCAAAGCAGGGTTAAGACAAAACGCTTGCAACACCGCGCAACATCTTTGAGCCCACAAACATTTCAAATACGAAACGAGGCATATAAAATAAAAACCAATTTTCGGCACTGCGAGACGTCGCAGACGCCCGGAGAATAGCTTTTCAATACAAATACCTTCCTCGATAAAGTCATTTTCTTGCAAGACCTAACAGTCCATCCGCGACTATAAAAATACGCAAAACTTCTTAACATACGTATCCTTCACAAAGGCCGCCCAACCACCGTAAACATCTATCACCTAAAAAGTTTGTTGCTGATCAAAACAAACTCGCAACAGTCCTAAACAAACTTAAGCTATCTCGCAGAGATGGCTCTCGAACACCCGACACAAGGGTGCGCTATAAAATAAATCCAAACTTTTGGTCAGCACTTCCGGGCAACTTAGAAATTGTTCCCGGTCAGATGCTCGGTTCCAACCAGACGAGTCGTATAAGCCGAGAACCTATCGCGGATTCTAAATTGGTATGGAATCAGGTTAAAATCGCAACAGGCAAAACGAAAGCCGACTAGTCATCGCATAGCCTCAATCCGAAAGTAAACCTAGGTCTTACCCTAAACCCAGCACACTGGTCTCTAACGTCTCAAGGCATGAATCGAGATCCTAAAGGCATGTCTCTTCGTCTACATCTAAACACTCACTCGATTTACTAAACATCCTAAAACGAGCAAACGAATAAGGCGATCCACGAAGGGAAAGAAATGCGAGACGACAACTCACGGACCTCCCTCAATATCAACTCATCATTCTTCCCTCTACATTCATATGAATAAAAACACGCTCTTAAAAACGCAAACTAATTTATAATAAAGCAGCAGAGTTGCAGGGACTCAGAGCCACACACGGCCAGTCCGAAAACTATAACGGTCACACTCGGCAAGACCAAACCGCCTACGAGGCTAGTCTCAAGGCCAGCAATGGTCCAATACAAGATGCCATCGACATCAACATGCTCGATAATTTCTACACAACACATAACTAGATTGTAAATGTCTCACTGCGAAACAGGTCATACGAACCTTAATTCTAAAACGAAATACGAAAGGCTTGATCCCTTCAATAGGGTACATAGGCAGCCTTCACAAGGCGCAGCCTTAATCTTAAACGCTTTACGTTCCCTGGAGAGTGAAAAGATTATTTTCAACGGACCTTTCCAACCATTTATTCCGCCTAGCTCACCTAAAACTAGCTAATCACTCGCAAGAACCTAACGCTAGATGCTCGAGGTTCTAGCGACCTAGGGGGGCTAACTGTTGGTGTCAAAATCGGTCACGACGGAATCAATGGCTAAAAGTTTCCGTAAAAATAAAAATACGTTTTATAAAACTCAATAAGACGTTTTATAAAACTCAATAAGTCGTTTTATAAGACTCGAGAAGTCATTTTATAAAACTCGATAAGTTGTTTTATAAAACTCGATAAGTTGTTTTATAAAACTCGAGAAGTTTTTTTATAAAATTCGAGAAGTCGTTTTATAAAACTAGATAAGTCATTTTATAAAATTTGAGAAGTCGTTTTATAAAACTCGAGAAGTCGTTTTATAAAACTCTAGAAGTCGTTTAATAAAACTCGATAGGTAGTTTTATAAAACTCGAGAAGTCGTTTTATAAAACACGAGAAATCATTTTATAGAAGAAGTTTCCAAACAAAAGGAATCCGCGGAAAGACTTGGAAATCGTTATCTCAGAAGAACGAAACAAACGTCGATTACATGATCGTTCGAGTTAAGCACAAAACCGCGAAAAACCGCAACCGCCATAAAACGCTAGCTAGTTCTTCCAAACTAGCTCACCGTACGGCGAGCTAAGTGGCCTCAAACTAGCTCGCCGTACGGTGAGCTAGTCACGTCACGACTAGCTCGCCGTACGGCGAGCTAGTCAAATCACGACTAGCTCACCGTACGGCAAGCTAGCCTCGTCCCATGTAGCTCGCCATACGGCGAGCTAGACGCTTCCCGGGTAGTTCGCCGTACGGCGAGCTGAACCGGTCCGGTTCAGCTTGTCGTACGTCGAGCTAACCATCCCGAGCCTTGATCTCCCACGTCCCTGATTCAAGTCTTACGTCCTTCGACACGATCATATCCCGAACCACGGTCGAAATATCTCATGTTTCGTCTCGATCCGTCCTACTATTCGAGTTTTACGATTAAAACCGTAAAACTTTGTTTTCTCGAAAAGAACTCGAGGAAATCGTATAAACTGCAACGGTTAAACGAAACACCGAACATTGCCTAAATTATACGATAAATTCGAGATTTTTTGTAAAAATCGTAAAAGCGCGTTTTTAATAAAAAACATTGAGTGAATCGTAAAAACGACAACGATTAACCGAAAAATGAATGTAGCTAAAATTTACGATTAACTCGAGAAATTTATTAAAAACAGCATCGGATCAGGAAACAATCTCGTATAAAGTCTCAAAACGGATTTATCGCAGAACGGCTCGGAACGTCCTAAAACGCGATAAAAGCCTTTCTCACGACCTTAACGAAGTCTAACCCAAAGATGCGACGACGTTTTGATGATTTACTCGCAGAAAGAAGATAAATGTCCAATTTGAAGATAAATGTCAAGTTTAAAGATAAATAGAAGATTTCCGCGGAGAAAAGGAAAGATAGAGATAAATGGAAGATTCTCGATAAACTCAAATTTGGGCGAAATGGAAGGACCAAACCGCCAAGGAAGGAAGTATATAAACAAGAGGCATAGGGCAGAAGTACAGGACGAATTTCAGAGCTCTCATCTGAGAATTTTACAACTTTTCTAGACTTAGAATTTTCCGCACTTTGAAACTTAGGTTTTTTTTCTCGACAAGTTCAGTTTCTATGCCTGGTTCTCAATTACTAAACGAACTGGCCCAGGCAGTTCGATCTCTGGTCCAGCTCTATCAACTGAACTACGTTCGACTTGATCCTCGAAACGGGTACGTAGGCAGCCTTCCATAAGGTTCAGTCTGAAATCAATCAAACCCTTTTTCTTATCTTTTTCCGTCTTTCGTTATCGAGCTGCGACTCGACTAGATTTAGGGTTTTATGTTGGTAACTTGCTGATGGCCCCTGCGGCCAAAACCTTTGTAATTCCCTGTAATGATCGCAACACTCTTACGCGAATCAGAAATAAGATCGACTTTCTTTATGAACTCGTTTTAGTACATTTTCCATATTTTCCGCATTTATTTGGTTACTTGTCGTTGGCTTTCGCAGAGATCCGGTTCCTCTGGAAATTAAGGTTTTCCTAAGTTTCCATATTTTATGGAAATCGACAGTAGGTGAATTTCGGTTCCCACAAGAAAGCCCATGGGCACTGGGCAGAAGAGCTACACGGGGTCCTCTGGGCTTATCGGACTACTCCGAAAACAGCCACACAAGAGACTTCTTCTCGCTGGTCTACGGCATGTAATCCGTGATACTTACAGAGGTACACGTTAGGACGACTGTCTCCGGACACATCTCCCAGGAGGAAAACAATGAATTGTTGACCCTAAGCCTAGATATACTCAACGGGAAAAGAGAGGCTGCTAGCCTAAGGAACATTTCCTATCAACAGAAAGTGGCCAGGAGCTACAACAATAAAGTCATGACCAGAACCTTCCAGCAAGGAGACTGGGTCCTGCGACGAGTCTGTGAACATACTAAAGACAAATCTGCAGGGAAGCTCGCCCCAGGAAGGGAAGGCCCCTACAAAATATTTGCAGTGCAGGGGGAAGAGCCGACAAGCTGCAAGACAGCAAAGGAAAGGTCCAACCTAACTTCTGGAACGCCCTGCACCTCAAGCTCTACCATTTCTAATAAGATCTCGGGATTGGGTTTTCTACAGATACTGTGAGGGGTAAAACTCACTTCCTAGTTTAGGTTAGGTATAGATTGGGAAAAGATAATCGTGGGCTGAATCCTGTTGGAACTTGTATGAATGAATACGTCGTTTATATTGATTTTTGGAAATAAAGGAGTTTACAAAGATGATCTTTTCGATCTGAATAAAAAGAACAATGATTTATAGAGAATAACTAAGAACAAAGT
>CAKOAT010172932.1:6313-66678 GCA_932364175.1 Eruca vesicaria subsp. sativa
TCACCAAGCCAAATGATTGAGATCAATTGCCCATTTGTGAGACTTCACCTTGTGTGTGTGTGTATAAATTAATGTGAGAGTTGGTTGAAAGAACTTGTTGATTGATGAGTATTGCATCTTGCTTAAAGGCATAAGAGTGTTATGATAGGCCTTGAGAAGCTAGAGTATAATAGAGAGTATGCTCATGCTACTTGTTATGCTTCTTTAGGATGTTAAGTTGAGCATTAGGAAGTGTTCTTTTGGTTATGAATTCCCACCTTCAAACCTCTCCTTCTATGAGTTCTTGAAAGTTCACTTGAGGACAAGTAAAGAGCAAGTTTGGGGGAGTTGATATCTTGCATATTTTCATACTTTTAACCATCCATTTTATGTTTACATTGATCATTTGGTGCATTTAGAGTCTATTTAGGTTGCATTGCACTTGTGTTTGTGTGTTGGCAGGTATGGAGAAGTGCTAATCAAACTTAGAGGCTAAATGGGTTCCAAAATGTTGAAAAGAGCAAGAAATGGTGCAAAACCGGGCAAGTACCGCGACCTAGAGGTACCTGCGAATTGAGACTTCACCGCGGGCAAGTGTCGCGGGCTCACATAGGCCGCGATCAAGTGGCGAAAACAAGGCAGGGATGTATCGCAGGCTACGCCGTGGGAAGAGAGGGTCGCGGCCAAAAATGGGACGCCGCGGGCTCCTACCGCGGGCAAGGGGAGGTCGCGATGAAGTGTCGAAAACTTGGCAGTGTTATTTCGCGGGCTACCTTCGCGAGATGTGGAGACCGCGGCGAGAAAGAGATCACCGCAGGCTATGTTCGCGGGCAAGAGAAGGCTGCGGCTTAGTAGCGAATCTTAGAACTATAAATATGTGTTAAACTCATTAATGGATCTAATCTTGTTTTCTCTCCTAAACACTTGATACTTTGGTGAAAGTTTATTCCTTTGATCTAAGATTTCATCTTTTATCTTGTGTTCTTGAGATTATTTAAGTGTTTCTTTGCTTTCTAATCATGATTTATCTTAAATCCTTAATAGGTTTAAGTGTGATCATGGTTATTAGTGAGTAGACATCTTTGGATTCATGGGTTAGGGAGATCAAAGGGGGATTAAGCTAGATCTAGGGTGTTAGAGTATAGATCCATCTATTTCCTTGCTTGTTGGGTGATCTTAATGCTATTTTAGAGTTGGCCTCTCTAGAATTGATCTTTAGGTATTTCAAGCCCACAAGGCNACATTCTCATTTTGAAAGAAAGCTTGATCTTTATTGCTTATTTAGTATTCTCTTACTTTAAAAACAAAACCATTTTAATATTGATAGCACTTAGATTAAGCTTTGTCTTGTAATCCCACTGGTTTATGATTGCTTAGATTTGGTTCGATATCTTTTATACTATAACATTTGAATAGGATCTTAAAAACTCCTATTATCACAAGTACACGCAAAATAGCAAGTACTCACGTTATGCCCAGCCCTAGATGTGGTGAAGTCAATTTAGATAAGTACATATTAATAAATTTGAAAAGTAAACAAACATAGTCAGATGGGTTTAGTCTGGGCCGCAATATATGATCCAGTAAGCTCATCAATGTTTAAACTAAACCCTGCCCGGCTGTACTAGTAGACAATCAATACAATTAAAATAATTTTTACGTTTTCCAAAATTACCATTAATCATATGAATAATTTTTTATTTTCATTAATTAATAACAATATAGTTTTTTAGCTTTTAGGCCTAAAATAATATAATTATAGATTTTATTAATGTGTTAAATTCACATTCTAATTATTTATGAATTGTTTTCTCAAAAATAAACACATCAGCCTTAATTAGTGTAGTTAGAGCTCGAAATTTTGAATTTAGCATGCGGGTCCCGCCCTGTTTGACCTGCCATGGAACAGGTCGATCAATTTTGAAAAATTTAAGTTGTGGGTGCGGGTAAAGTGTATTTTACAAGGGATAGATGCGGGTTGTTCTAATTTCAATTGTGGGCACCCGGTAATTTGCAAAATATAATTTTTTAAAAATTATACTAAATTTGTTTAAAATAATTATATAGTTTTTTAAAAAATATTAAACATTTAATTAAAGTATACTATTTAATATTATTTTTTAGAAAAAAACTAAGAAAATAATTCTTTTTATTGTTTAATAATTATCTGTGAGTCTCGCAGATTACCCACAAGTGGGGCGGATGCGGATAAAATATATTTTCTTTGCAGGTCAGGCGGGTCAGGCGGGGTGAGTTAACCCGCTTCCCAACACCAAGCGTATTTAAGTAATATTAATTTTCCGAAATAAAATTACACAATTACATACAATACATTTACATAGATATTGATGATAACAATAAATTAGAATATGCATTAATTTTAAAAAATTATATTAGATAGTGACATTTTATATCATCAAAGCAAAAACCTCTGTAGATAAAAAAATAAAAATGGTATCTGCGTTTTTTAAGCGCGGATAAAAAAATCTAGTCTTATATATTAAAACAGAAATCATGACTTCATTTCATGTGTTATCTTTTAAAAAATAGAATATTCTTTAGAAAGATTATAAAGATTATCAAATGTTACCTAACTTAATGATAATATCTTTATCTTTTTATTTGAAATACAAATGAAATAAATCTAACAAAATCTTTTTTGGCATCTTTTTAACTTATATTTCGTAAATCATTGAATTTAAATTCTAATTATAATAAATGTCATTAAAAATTACTATTTTATTTATAAATGAAAATTTAAACTCATTTAAAATATTTAAAATTATATTTTAATGAGAATAATAATATAAATTGATCGAGTTTCAAAAATACTTATTTACAAATTTAAATAGATTATGTCAGGAACAAATACTGAAATTCTATTTCAAATATAAAAAATAATATAGTATATATTTATCCATCCATGCTATTAAAATGAAGTCATGAGTTATTTCATGTATAATTTTTTATTTTCACTATTCTTTAAAATAGTTATCAAATTTTACATAATTTAATTATAATATCACCCATATCTTTATTTTTTATTTGAAATACAAATGTTTTTGTTTAAGAAATTAAAATTTATCTAGATAGCACTATATATTCCTAAAAACTATATAAAAAACTATATACTAGAGTTTTATCCACACAGATTTTTCATTTTATAAATACAAAAATTTGATAATATTATAAAAAATTTAATTATATGATGTACACTTAATGTTATATATCATATAACTCTATAGTTTTAATTTATATTCTTATTGATTGTTATTACTTACTAATATATTTTTGAGTTTTTTACATAAATGATAATCTGAAATAATCAAATATATAATCTTCTTTAATATAGAGTTTTATTTTTTTATTTTTTTTTATTATTTTTTTTTACAAGTCTATTTATTTATCTATTTATAAACAATCCATATAAAAATGGTCAGACCCAAACGGGCCCAAGCCCAACCCCACTTCCCTAACACAACTCAAAAACGCAGAAACAACCTGCAGCTACACACTAACCAGCAAAATAATTAAACCAAGCAGCCAAAACTGAGTAATGCCCAGGCAACACAACCTGTTTCCTAGCTAAAGGATCCAACCTGAGTCTGATGATCTGTTGAGTCTCTGCAATAATGGTTCTTGGAGGCTTTTCCTCACCACTATGAATTCTCTTGTTTCTTTCTTTCCAAACTAAGTATAAAACTGCTTGGAAGACAAGTCTAATAATCAGAGTCAAATTACCATCTCTTGCAGGAGCAACCAACCATCTTAACACTTCCTCAAAATCCGTTGGAGGGGACATCTTTTAACATTTTAACATTTGTTTAGATATACTATAGATAAATATTTTTTAATGATATCTTGTGTTTAAAATGATACTTTAACCTAAGTATTTTATGAGATTTTATAAATTAATATATTATTATTTATTAATATTTTTTATAAACTATAAATTAAAAGTAAACACGCACAGTTGTGCAGATCAAGATCTAGTCTATACTATTAAAAGAGAAACAATCTTGAAAAATATACTTATACAATTTTATTTGGACTCTTTCTTTGGGAACTAATAATTTAATGGCTCTACTTAAATTTCGCCCAACAATATATTACCATAAATTTCTCTAACAATATATTGCTTTAATAACAAAAATATATCTATTATATTAAAAGAGAAGTCATGACTCACTTCATGTGTGATTTTTTTAATTTGGACCATCTTTAGAAAGTTTATAAAATTTTATATAACATCATTATAATATCTTTTCTATCTTTTCATATCGTTAGTTTTTATTTGAAATACAAATAAATAGTTTTAAGAAAATTCTGACAAAATCTTTTAAAAAATCTTATAGAATCTTTTCAAGATATAGTTTCAAAATATTTGATTAAAATTTTAATTATCATAAAATATAATTAAAATTCTAATTCATTTTTGTTTACAAAACAAACAATCAAAGTTATGTACAATACTTTTAACAATATACCAAAATTTTGTTTACGTATTATGTAGGTCAAACTTAATTAACTTTTTACATATATTACAAATTTAGAAATAAAAAAATATAAATTAGTAATGTTACATAATAATGTTTTAAAAAATGTTAATAAAATACAAATTTAAAAATTTTATATTAATAATATTATAAGCCACATAAATATTATTATAAATTGGATAGTATACAAAATCAAACTATATCTATTTATTGATAAATTTTACTCCCTGCATTTTTTTAATATATGATGTTTTGGATCATTACACAAAGATTAAGAAATTTAGATTCTTTTACAACAGTATTTTTACAGATATAATTTTAAAATCATTCAACCAATTATTAAAAAAGAAGTAAAATTTTATTGGTTGAACATTTTTCAATAAAGTTAAAAGTAATCTTAAAACCTTAAACTATATCTTAAAGTTTCAAAAGATCTTATATTTTGAAACAAAATAAATCTTTTAAAACATCATCTAATTTGAAACGGAATGAGTATGGTCTATTTTCAAATATTTTCGTATTAAAATACCCGCACGGTTGTGCGGGTCGAGATCTAGTAATCCATTAAATTAGATATTTTTCCCAATTGAAATATTTTGGAAATACAACATATATGGTAGGACCCTCATCTAATATATGGGCTTTGCATGCTTAAGTTTGAAATTAATAGAACTGATCATAATTCATCAACCACATATAAACAAGAAAAAGATAAAATAAATATGCTAATCTTATTACTACAAATCAACTAAAATATTTAAATTTATGTACTATATAAAGTATACAAGAAGATTTCAATTTTTTTAAAAAATATTATCAGATTTTCTGGATTTTTGTCGGATCAACCGTTGTTAGTTCACGGGTTAATGACGGGTTTTTAAGTTTTATCAAATTTGTAATAATTAAGTTTTCATTAAATCCAAATTTTATGGAAACATATTAGTTGGTAAAACTTCTAATTGTATGCTATATGAAAAAATAAGCCAGATTTACTGGACCGCGGCTCCGGATCAAACATGAAAATTTTGCTTATATAATGTGTAGGTATATAATATATACTGGTAGGCTTAAAGTACGCATATCAATTAATTTAATTCATTACATCTATGACCTATCAAGAAAACCTATTTCACCAATCATAAATCTAATATTATTAATTGGTCTAATTTTATTAATTTGTCTAAACCTATTGTATGTTTCTAAACAAAATAAATAAATTATCTTCATTAAATTTGTAATAGTACAATACCTATAAATTAAATGTATAACATAAATACAATGAATTTACTTTATACAATAAATCAAATATATGAGAAGTTAAATCAATTTTAAAAAAATATTGTATTATTTTTGAGTTTTTTCCGGATCAACCAATGTCGGTTTCACGCGTGAATGATAGAGTTCTGAGTTTTTTTGAATTTCTAATTAATAATTATCTACATTAAAATTGTAATAGTATTGATCATTACAAAACTATAAATTAAAATGTATAACATAAATACAATGAATTTATTCTACACGATAAATCAAATATATGAGAAGTTAAATCAATTTTTCAAAAATATTATAATATTTTATAAGTTTTTACTAGATCAACCAGTGTCGATTTCACGAATTAATGGCGGGGTTTGAGTTTTATTGAATTTTAATTAATAAATTTTCATTAAATCTAAATTTTATGGAAACATATGCAAAACTTCTGACAAAATGTTACTTGAAGAGCATAGACCATTTCGGGTCATATAAGACGACAAGTTTAAAAATGCTCGATTATTTGTGAAATTCAGTTCAATTTTGGTTTTTGTTTTTCAATTTGGTATGGTTCGGTTCCGGCTTCAAATAGACATATTCAAACCTATACACTATCTTATATAGAATTCAATTGATTTTTTATATATATATTTTCAAAAACAAATCCGCGCTTTCTAAGCAATTTGTTTTTATTTTTGAAATTAAAAATAAATTATTCTAATTGCAGTATACTCACATAATATTAAATTATCCAAAATCTGCCAAGTAAACCTTAAATATTATCGACTTAACAAATATAATTTTTATAAAATACAGTAAAAATATAATTAGGGAGAGTATAAAAAGGCATTCGGGTCAAGTACGGATAGGTTTCTTACGGGTTTGGATCCCGTAGGTCCTAGACATTTGGACCTAATAATATATTTGAATTTGTTTGGTTTGGTTTGGGTCGGTTTTTATAGGTCTTAGTGGGTTTGAGTCTATAATCAAACACCTACAGTTTTGATTGGCTGATAATTACAAATTTAAATTAACTATATATTGTATATATGACTGGTTGATAATTAAGAAATTAAATTAACAATACAATGGTATATACGATATTGTATATGACCAATTTTTTAAAAAAAATCGATTTAAATGTATTGAGCAATTCTTTTAGTTAACGATATATTGTATATACGATATTTAATAACAACATCTGAAAATATTTATATTACTTGTCAACAAGTTTTATTTAATATTACAATTAGATTACTATTAACTCTTATCGCTAACCTACTTTAATTGGATTACTATTAACTCTTAAAATTTTAAAATAGTTTATTCTAATTGCAATGCATTCGCATAATATTCTTTATTCCAAAAATTACATATTTTTATCAAATTCTTAAAATATTTTGAACTACATTTGTGTAACATAAATCTGCTATACCACCTACCTGTTATAAATATACGATCAGTTAACCACGATATTCATCAGACCTACAGATACAGAAAAAAATGGCGAACAATATGTAGCTAAGTTTCTTAAACAATATCAAACCACACAAGACGGCATGTCACATCCAAGTAAGATCATTGATATATAGAGATATTTCATGAAAGACGTTAAAGAATATATATATATATATATATATATATATATATATATATATATATATATATATATATATATATATATATATATATATATATGGAACTAATCATGTATGATGCTAATGTAAGTTTAATATCTTATATAGATTTGTGATTTCTATATATTGGTCTTGTTACGTACAAGCTAACTGATATAATTATTTTTATCTTCTTAAACGGAACCAAAATTCATGCCTCGTGTAACAAGACACACATTAGTAAATTGGCCAAACATGCTTGCCTCATTTTTATTAGTTTGATAGTTAATATACATATAAATAAATTGCCATGAATCTTTCTAATAACAATATATTTACCTCATTTTATAATTTTTATCTAATAATTTAGACGTTTTCAGTTTAAATCGGATAGTTAAATTAAAATATCTGATAATTCCAAAAAAAAAATTAATATAGTTATCCATTTGATTATTGGTCCGGGGTAAAAATTCAAGGGTCAAAATCTCATATACAAATTCATTTAAAAGAATTTATTTAATTTTGAAAATAAACCTATGTTTTCTAAACGCGGATCAAAATCTAGTAATGATATTACCTCTCCCACATAGAAATCCTTGAATTGGATACTCATCTGTGCGGTAGTATAAAAGGGGACCAAGATAGTACGTTGAAAGGTACTTACCTTGACGGAGTCAACTCTTGATCACGAAGATGGTGGTGGTCGAAGCTAGTGTCCTCCATTGCTCATAACGGAGGGTGGCTTAGCTTAAAGTCTCCTCAAGGGGAAGAGCCTGATTATTTGTGTGGTAATGGAGGCAGTCGTTCGAGCGGCCCCTCCCATTTTCCAGTAGTTCAATTTTTCTTTGAATGACTGAATCGGTTCTCTCTGGTTAGCTAAACCATCTGGTTTTGTTCATGCGACCCATCTTTCCAGTCAAATTTTTGGTACCTCACTACCTTAGAACATATATGTATCCCTACCAATTGCTAACGCCAGTAAACTTTGGATATTGGATGGAAACAAGTGTAAATTTTTGGGCTCAGTACACGTTGTAAATGCAAGTCACAGACTTATATTGGGTGTTGTTGTCGCAGTGTAGTTAAAAACTCAAAAACGAATGGATCATGTGCTTGTCATAAATTTCTTTCATTTTTTAGAACGACAAAGATGTGTAATAAATCTGGCATAATAAATAGTCTCTGCTTCGAACGATGAACAAAAAGCTCTACACTGTGAGAACGATCAAATGGACTCTCATGATGACTGTGAATACATGTTTTTCGTTTTGAATTTCTGTTGCGTGAAGGTTACAGAAACAAATATATTTCTTATCGTATAATAGAAATGTCAAAGTCATAAATCAAGATGTGCTTGGCGGAGTAATTAACGCATTATTAATGGGGAGATGTAACGTACACGGTACAGAAAGTTGCATTAGGCCAAAATAGAATAGTGAACATAATTATAATTTTTTGTCACATGCTTTGCCCCATCGCCTTATTATGCACCAGTTTATTAATTTTTTACTTGCTTTTATTTCATTATGTATTTAATTTCTTATGACCACCGAGTCTGACCAAATTAAATTGTATATGCTTTAATTTTTTTTTCTTTCAACAGATGGCTATCATAACCTAAGAAGATCCCAATAAACCCGATCACTGTGGAACTAAGTCGACATGGAGGAGGGACAAAATATGCATAGTCTATAAAGATCTCATTTGGCTGTATATAAACTTATTTGGGTTGTAAACGTATATAAAGATCTCATTTGGCAGAAATGGAGGAGGCAAAATAAGCAGTCTTCATTTACAAATCAAACAGTCTTAACTCTTAAATGGCGAGAATGTCTCTCTACTATTATAATGCCATCACTAAAACAGAAGTAGTTAAAGAGCATAATAGTATCATTCACATGTGAAACTGAAAAGGTATATGTACGTAGTACTATATGGTTCTAGAATCTTCATTGTTGTTGATTTACTTTTTTGCAAAGGAGTTGCATCTTTTTTTGAACCACGTAGCGAATTGCATCAAGTTACCGAAATGATTTCCTTTCGTTTACTGGGGCACTGGCACATCGACTGATATAATAGTATGGGAAAAAAAATCGGCAACCTGAAAATTATTGTGAGTTTACACAAATCATGTATAGTCTACTAAATTTGCATAATCAACAAAAAAGTAGACAAACATATTATTTGTTCAGAGTTATGTTGATTCTTATAAAATTAATACAAAATAAATATTTCGTCACCAACCCATTCCTTTGTTAAAAGTTGTTGATTAGTAACGAATGTGTTATACAATTTGTATGAGAATCTAATTTAGAGAACATTTAATTGTCTACCAAAATTTTCAAAGTATGTTTTTCTTCTCAATTCTGAGAATGAGTACGATAATACAAACATATAGACGGTACCAATTTTATAAAACCATGCGTCATTCACCATATATAGAGTAAGTTAGAACAAAATATGCATTACAGGGTAACAATAGGGCATATGTATAAAAAAATAAATGAACTAGTACATTCGATGGACAAACACGCAAGAAATTTCCTTAACCTTGTTAAGTTCCTTTTTTTCTTGGACAACAAATATGAAAAGAGGAAAAAACATACGATGAACAAACACGCAAGAAATTCATGTAATAGCCTCGCAAGAAAAGAGGGACATCAAACAGTTAATCGTAGTAATCAATAAATGAAACAAAGGAAAATAAAACCTAATGGCAAAATCTTACATTGACGTTTTCAGGAATGGGTGCAAGATATTTATACCGCCATTTCTACGCACGCCATCCTCATATCACTACCGGGTCGATCAGTTTTTCTGAAACGTGATAAAACACCACTTGCGTTTCCTTAGACAAGATTAATGCGTTATAAATATCAATAGTAAAAAAATTCATCAGAAATAAGATGATTTTTATATAAAAAAATGACAAGATGAAACTTAAGAATATATGTAGGCAACTACACACTGGCAAAGAGCCTCTCTAGGTGAAAACGGGCTAACATAGGAGCACATGGTTTGCATAGCACGTTTTAATTTAAGTCTTTATCATAAAAATAAATTTTTAATTTAATCCCGTAAAATTTTAACCTCTGAGCGTTATAGTATATGTCTCTTCAAATTTATCGGTGGCTTCACTGAGATCTTTTCCATTTCCCACTCGTGGGGATAAGAATTCCCTGCCTTCCCGTTTTCACCTAGAGAGGTTAAAAGGAGACGTCTCCTCGGCTCTTCGACGAGTTTTTTTTTGTAAACATGTTAAATTTGTATATTACCATTTTCAAATTTATGACAGAAATTACAGAGACCAAACTAGTAGCAGACGACAACAACATTATATAACCAAATACCAGCTGCCTATCTCAGCTGGAAGGTGTTATCATCAATGCATTCAAACTTCGTCTTGAAGCCGCTGTCATTCGTTTGAAAATCTATCTTACTTAATATTCTTTGTTGTTGTAGTTTATGCTTATTATCCAAAAGGATATAAATTATCTTTTGCTATTGTATTCAAACATCTTAAGGAAAGTAAGTTGTAAGAAAAAATTCAAACGAATTTAATATCCGAAAATAGAGGTAACTCAATCAAAATAAGTGTGCCAAAAACAACTTTTATATTAAATACCGTTAAATAAAAAGTAAAAGCTTTATTGCAAAACAAAAACAAAGTAAATGGTGGTTAGCAAATAAGATTCATTTGAAATGTATCAATAATAACAACTTGCTATATTGAAAACCTTTCATTGTGAATCCGTATTTATCGAGACTTAATTCTTGGTGGTAATTTGGTTCACAGTTTTTTAATTAAACAAAAAGTGTAATAAAAGGTTATTAGAAAAAAAAAAACAGCGCAGCCAAATTAACCTTAAATTACGTGAAACAGATCATGAAATGAAATTACGAACACAACTTTGCATGGATATCTATAAATACCCCCGTGAACTATTTCATGCATGCATAATTAAGATCAAGCAAAAACAATTTCAAAAAGGAAACATTTCTAAAAAAATTATTATAGTGATAATAATGGGCAAGCTCTTATTGGTAATGTTAGTTGGTTTTTCCATGGCTTTCCAAAGCCCGGGAACTCTTGATTATGGAGATGCACTAAACAAGTCCATCTTGTTCTTTGAAGGCCAACGATCCGGAAAACTCCCGGTTAAACATCGTGTTAATTGGCGAGCTGATTCTGCCCTTTCCGACGGCTCACCAGATAAAGTAAACCGCATCTCATCAATAATTTGGCATAATTTTATCTCTAACCGATTTTTGATGTACCTTTATTGTTAAAAATTTTGAATTTTCCTTTCATTTTCCAGGTAAATTTGATTGGAGGGTACTATGATGCAGGTGACAACGTAAAGTTTGTGTGGCCAATGTCATTTACCATAACCTTATTGAGTTGGGCCGCTATTGAATACCAAAAAGAAATTTCCTCTGTAAACCAACTCGGTTATCTCCGGTCTTCTATAAAATGGGGAACCGATTTTATCATTCAGGCTCATACTGCTCCCACCACACTATATACACAGGTAAAATCCATTTTTATTGTTCAAAATCAAAAGTAATCATATCTTAACCATCCGAACCAAGACATTTTGGTATGTTCTCGTTAAAAACGCCGACCGGTCTGAGAAAAATCCAAGATTAATATTTCGCACTTTGTCAATACTCAATTAGTATGACAGTCGCACGTTAAAAAAATATAGACGGTTGCAATCTCAAGTTTATAAATTTTCTTATATATAAAATATATTAATATTTTTTTTTTAACTTTCACTAGATTTTTATGAAAATTATATTGAATTGTACACCCCTACCCTAAGTGGGATTCGTATGCAAATATCAAAATTGAATTAATTTCTTAAAATTGTTTTTATAATGGCCTTAAAGGTAGGAGATGGGAACGCAGATCATGCTTGTTGGGAGAGACCAGAAGATATGGACACACCCAGAACTCTCTACAAGATATCATCCTCTTCCCCCGGATCTGAAGTCGCCGCTGAAGCCGCAGCTGCTCTTGCCTCCGCCTCACTTGTTTTCAAATCGTTCGATTCTAAATATTCATCCAAGCTTCTAAGCCATGCCAAATCCGTAAGTATACTATACATACAATGAAACAAATGAATTTCAAAATCCCTTATGATCCTAAGATTCAATCATGAAGTCCTGTATATGCTTAGTTATTTGGTTTAACATAAGTTTTATATATTTTCTGCAGCTATTTGAATTTGCTGATCAGTGCAGGGGTTCATATCAAGCATCTTGCCCTTTCTACTGCTCACATTCAGGCTACAATGTAATAAACCCGTACTACACCGGTACACATGAATCAATAAATGGCTCAACCCAATCTCCAAATAAACTATACGAATACTTACATGCAGTATAAATGAATTACTTTTTGTATTGAGATAACAATGTACTTTATTTTCAAATTATTTTGTGGAAAAAGGATGAGTTACTATGGGCTGCAGCTTGGCTATACAAAGCAACAGGAGAAAATAAATACCTAAGTTATGTCATAAGCAATCAAGGTTGGAGCCAAGCCGTAAATGAGTTCAGCTGGGACAATAAATTCGCCGGAGCTCAGGCTCTACTCGCATCAGTTAGTATATACTCCTATATATATAAATATAAATCAAGTTCGTTAAAATTTTATAACAAGAAAATTTAGTTTGAACTTAATTAATACTTCTCATTTATTTTATTTTTTTTAAGGAGTTCTACAACGGGAAAAATGAATTGGGAAAATTTAAGAACGATGTTGAGTCATTCGTCTGTGCATTGATGCCAGGAAGTAGCTCTCAACAAATTAAGCCAACTCCTGGTAATTTTCACTGGTTATCTAGATAATCAAAAGATTGGTTTGTTTATTATTATATGTTTCAGTTGGTGTTAATTTTTATAATTATGTTTGTCTATATTTTTGGTTATTCAGGTGGCCTTTTGTTCACTAGAGACGGTAGTAACTTACAATATGCAACAACGGCTACAACTGTTTTGTTCCATTACTCAAAAACCCTGACAAAAGCCCGGGTAGGTTCAATCCAGTGTGGTTCAACCAAGTTCACGGTATCACAAATCCATGATTTCGCCAAATCACAGGTAATAAAATAAGCTACCATACTAGACTAGTTTTGTTTTGTGCACCATCATCCCATTTTTAACCGGTCGGTTTATTTCCAGGTTGATTACATTCTTGGAAATAATCCAATGAAAATGTCTTACATGGTGGGATTTGGGAACAAGTGCCCAACACAGCCTCATCATAGAAGCTCATCTTTACCGTCAATCAAATCTAAGCCGGACAAAATTGACTGCAAGGGAGGATATTCATACTACAATATTGATCAACCAAACCCGAATATGCATACCGGCGCAATTGTTGGCGGACCGGACTCATCAGATAAGTTTAGCGATAAAAGAACAGATTACGCCCATGCGGAGCCCACAACTTACATCAACGCCGCCTTTATTGGGCCCGTTGCAGCTCTGATTTGCCGGAAGCCTAACTAGAGCACCGGGAACAATTCTACCAGACAAACTCACTCTTAAATTTAGCTGTGCGCAAACCAAATCTTAGCAAATAAGAATATCACAACAACTATTAGACTACTAAGTTTAATATTTACTCAGGGAATGTATCATTTGCTTAAAAATATACGGACACGCACATATATCATTGTACATATAATAGCTTACTTAAAAAATGAAAACTATTCATTTGCATATATAAAAAATGAAAACGAATATAGCATGTCCTTATATTATTATAACAATCATTACCTCTGCCTACTCGATAGACTAATTATAATATTTGACATTTAAATAAACTATAGTAACATTTAGCTGTTACTAAAATTCTGCATAAATCATTAAGATCACGCGTCCATTTCAAACAATGGCTGACCACTTATTTGAATATAAATTCGTTGCCAATAATTGATTTAGAAAAATAGCTTTCACATTCATATGACTCCTAATGCGGCTGAGTGGGTGAGTTGTATACTGGTGACTGTAATGCATAATCGATATGCCTAATTAACTGTCTAGGCCGTCCAGAGGACACTTCCATAATAAATATGCATAGTAGATATGCCTTAGCGTCTAACGTTTAGGCGGCCTCTTTTTTACAACAGTGACAAATATGGACTTAGACGTCCTAGAAATATATTTGTAATTGAAATGTGAAACTTGGATAAAATCGGTGGTCTTAGCATTTATATGACGAGAAAAGAAAAACGAATTTTATTAGGTTAAATTCAAAAGTTAATCTGGAAACAAAACGAAAACTACGACGCTCTAATCTCCTATAGAGACAAGACATTTATACATTTTCTCAACGGCCGCAATATGTAACTATAATATAAGTTTGAATATATATTCATACACAGCTAACATTCTCTAATAATTCCATAAGTACCCATTGAGGAACTCTTGGCTATTCAATAGCTCATAGTCACCAGTAAAACTCGGATAATATCCGGTCCCCCACAACAAATCCGATGGTAAATTGGTACTCATGCCTTCCATTTCTTCGGTTGCTTGGTAGGTACTCATTTCTGAATTCCCCATGTCATGAACAGCAACGGGAGATTCATCAGTAGATGTGATCATGGGGTTACTTGCGGGAGAAGAAACCACTTGCTTTCCGGATTTTTTGGTTATAGTCGGTTTAGGTTGGGAAGATTTGGCTCGAGTTGAACCGGCTAATGAGTTTCTTCTAGTTGGCAGCTCATGATTGTGATCATTCGTATACGTTATGGTGAACTCCTCCGGGTTCTGAGGATTCCTTTCGACTTGTTTTCTTGCTAAACATCCCTTCGAGCTGCTGCACCTGTAGTAACTCCTGAAGAAAGTAAACAAAATTGGCGAGATTAAGTTAAACCGGTTATGTTTGGTAAAGAGTAAGAATAAGAATAAGATTAAACTAAACGGGGATTAGTTTAAAACCTTGGGTATGGAGATCCTTTGATGGGTTTCTGCCCGTATTTACGCCACGCCCATGCGTCCGACAACAGATTCTCTTCTTTCACTTGCTCAACAACTCTCTTCTGTTGGTTCTTCTTGCTGTCCAAATTCAAATCATAATATCTATTTATTTTTAAATTCAACAAGCAGCATGTATTCATGATACCTTTAGAAACAAGTTGGAGATTAATCATTTTAGTAACTATGTATAATACTATTTTTACATATGATAATAAAATATTCAAGATATTTTTTCTTTATCATTTTAAAGAACGTCAGGAACTTTAAATTAAACTAACCTCTTCTTCAATTTAGATTCTGGGATTCGAATATGGTCAACTCTTGATCCGTTAGATAAAAGACAACCATGTGTTCGTTGTTTCTTATCAACTTGGAAACTTCTTGAATCTTCGGGAACAGAGACGGAGTTCGTGAGGATAGTTTGTGTAGAGAAAGGATAAAAAGGTTTGTAGAGTTCACCGAGTTCATCTAAACCGGTTGTCTCCATCTCCGGTTCGTAGAAACTAGCCGTCTCGAATGGGAGGCAAAACCCGTCTGAGCTTTCTCCGGAGCCAGAGTAGCCTCGGACGATTGCTTCTAAGTCTCCTTCGTCCATATAAGCCACCTCACCCATTTCTTTTTCTCTCTTCGAGATTTTGTTTCCTCTTTTATCTTATTTTTGCTTTGACAACTATATGGCGAGAAAATGCCTTTTGGGCAACATCGGTTTATATAAAGAAGGAAAAAGTGTGGACTGTTTGTTGTTTAGGGTTTTCTTCGTTTCCCATGTAAACCCGTTAGTCATTTAGCTTTTACAATTTATTGAGTAGACTTTTGAAAAAGTCAATTCGTACCTAAAATTAGATTTTAATTCATTTGTGTTTACTTGTCAAAATATCCATCTCCGACAAAATATCTCAAATTATCATTTAAACTCCAAAATTCAGAAAATCCATATTGACAATATCAATGTCTTTTTGAAGTATATACAGTTAGAGAGAATTTAAATATCATTGCTTTTACCAAAATTAAATATTGAAAGCGGTATTTGTACATGCATGTATGACGTACACAGTACACTAGCATTTTTATATATAAAATGGTGTTGTCACTAGTTTCAAACTTGTAAATTATGTGTGTGTTTAATGTGGACCTGTGGTACATAAGTCTAGCTTACCCTGTGTACACGTAACGACCAATTGGATGAAAATAAATATATTTACAGAATAGGGCCGCGAATATGATCTCCATTAGAAGCGTCTTTTGATCAACTATTTTTTTTTCAAAAAAACGCTAAATTTGAGAGGGTATTATCACTTTATCTTAAGCCTTGTGGTAATATGTAGTTTGGTCCAAGAACCCACGCCTCTATATTAGAATAGGGAAACCTTTAAGAACAATATCTTCCAACTAAGACTAAAGAAAGATTCTCCAATAATATCTTTTTCTTTTGCCTGTTCTATTTTCTTTTGATTATAGTTACGAATTCTTATTTGCGTTTAGATTAACACGCTTAACTATTATCTGAAGATGCAGTTTGCGGAGGTGTTCTGTATCAGTTCGTGAAGTACTACAGGAGGTAGTACATGTGTGTATGTCATGAAGATGGGCTATGCTGGAGTTCGTGTTGCTTGATTAGCGTGGACTTCTTCGGATTGGAAAAGGAAAGAAGATATGTGTTTGAAGACATATGGACGTTTTCCATAAAGCAAAAGGAAGTTTGCTTGAAGATGAAGTTTTCCATTAAAGATATGGAAAGTTACCTTATGTGTATTGGAAAGACTTGGAGAGCAAGTGGAAGACTTGGAGAGCGGGTTGAAGACGTGGAGAGTAAGTTCTGGTCTTATATATTAAGGAAGACGTGCCTTATGAGAAAGGAGACCTCACAGAAAAGAGAGAGGGGTTTCATTGTATATTGGGTTGTGTTGTTGCTTGGTGTCGAAGGACATTCTGAAGCAGTTCGTGATGGAGTCTGATGTGGACTTAATTTGATGGCGTTCGTGGTGACGTTTTGTGTGGTGGAGTTAGCCATCGTGTGTAGCTCGTGGTGAGCGTGTGGTGCGTTGGAGATGACGTGCTCGTTGTGTCACTGGTGTGCGTTGGGTGCTGACGTACTTGGTGAAGTACTTCCGAGAAGTGGAAGATTGAAGCCTAGACTCAGGGGGAGTTTAGCAAAGACGGTTTTATTGAAGAGATCTGTGAAGATTGCAGCTGTAGAAGACAGTGTGCTCTGGCGCGCCCAGATGGTGTTGTATGCATGAGTGCTGATACCTAATCTTTGTAGATTGCTTCTTAGAAAAGAGTGGTAAACACTAGTGTGTGTGTTGTACCATATAGCAATCGTAGGTTGCTTCTTGTTCTAAGTCAATAAAATCTGGACGAGGTCCCGGGGATGTAGGAAACGAACCCCGTTAACAAATTTGATGTGTCTTACTTTTTGCACTATGTTTTTCGTCGCCTCATCTACATCAACAATTGGTATCAGAGCGGGTCACCTAAGTTACTGGTGAGATCATGGAGGATGAGGATGAAATATGGTTCAGGAAGTGGGACAGAGTTTGTATGAAGATCTATGAAGATGGTGTCATGCGATTTCTTCATTGGTTTGGAAAGCAGTGATCTTCAAATTGGTTTTTGACCATGATGTGACTCATAGGGGGAGATTGAAGACGTGGATTTCAAGCTCGTTGTAATGAGTGCACATGCATAGTCAAAAAGGGGGAGATTGAAGATGCAGTTTGCAGAGGTGTTCTGTATCAGTTCGTGAAGTACTACAGGAGGTAGTACATGTGTGTATGTCATGAAAATGGGCTATGCTGGAGTTCGTGTTGCTTGATTAGTGTGGGCTTCTTGGGATTGGAAAAGGAAAGAAGATATGTGTTTGAAGACATATGGACGTTTTCCATAAAGCAAAAGGAAGTTTGCTTGAAGATGAAGTTTTCCATTAAAGATATGGAAAGTTACCTTATGTGTATTGGAAAGACTTGGAGAGCAAGTGGAAGACTTGGAGAGCGAGTTAAAGACGTGGAGAGTAAGTTCTGGTCTTATATATTAAGGAAGACGTGCCTTATGAGAAAGGAGACCTCACAGAAAAGAGAGAGGGGTTTTATTGTATATTGGGTTGTGTTGTTGCTTGGTGTCGAAGGACATTCTGAAGCAGTTCGTGATGGAGTCTGATGTGGACTTAGTTTGATGGCGTTCGTGGTGACGTTTTGTGTGGTGGAGTTAGCCATCGTGTGTAGCTCGTGGTGAGCGTGTGGTGCGTTGGAGATGACGTGCTCGTTGTGTCACTGGTGTGCGTTGGGTGNATTGTATATTGGGTTGTGTTGTTGCTTGGTGTCGAAGGACATTCTGAAGCAGTTCGTGATGGAGTCTGATGTGGACTTAGTTTGATGGCGTTCGTGGTGACGTTTTGTGTGGTGGAGTTAGCCATCGTGTGTAGCTCGTGGTGAGCGTGTGGTGCGTTGGAGATGACGTGCTCGTTGTGTCACTGGTGTGCGTTGGGTGCTGACGTACTTGGTGAAGTACTTCCAAGAAGTGGAAGATTGAAGCCTAGACTCAGGGGGAGTTTAGCAAAGGCGGTTTTATTGAAGAGATCTGTGAAGATTGCAGCTGTAGAAGACAGTGTGCTCTGGCGCGCCCAGATGGTGTTGTATGCATGAGTGCTGATACCTAATCTTTGTAGATTGCTTCTTAAAAAAGAGTGGTAAACACTAGTGTGTGTGTTGTACCATATAGCAATTAGGAGCACTAGTGTTTACCACTCTTTTCTAAGAAGCAATGATAAACACTAGTGTGTGTGTTGTACCATATAGCAAAGAGTTGGTACAACACACACACTAGTGTTTATACCTAATCTTTGTATCATATAGTAACAATGGTAAACACACACTAGTGTATCATATAGCAATGGTAAACACTAGTGTGTGTGTTGTACCATATAGCAAAGAGTGGTAAACACTAATCTTTGCAGATGTCTAGGATGTAGTGTGTGTGTTGTACCATATAGCAATTAGGAGCAACCTACAATTGCTATATGGTACAACACACACACTAGTGTTTACCACTCTTTTCTAAGAAGCAATCTACAAAGATTAGGTATCAGCACTCATGCATACAACACCATCTGGGCGCGCCAGAGCACACTGTCTTCTACAGCTGCAATCTTCACAGATCTCTTCAATAAAACCGCCTTTGCTAAACTCCCCCTGAGTCTAGGCTTCAATCTTCCACTTCTCAGAAGTACTTCACCAAGTACGTCAGCACCCAACGCACACCAGTGACACAACGAGCACGTCATCTCCAACGCACCACACGCTCACCACGAGCTACACACGATGGCTAACTCCACCACACAAAACGTCACCACGAACGCCATCAAACTAAGTCCACATCAGACTCCATCACGAACTGCTTCAGAATGTCCTTCGACACCAAGCAACAACACAACCCAATATACAATNCACCCAACGCACACCAGTGACACAACGAGCACGTCATCTCCAACGCACCACACGCTCACCACGAGCTACACACGATGGCTAACTCCACCACACAAAACGTCACCACGAACGCCATCAAACTAAGTCCACATCAGACTCCATCACGAACTGCTTCAGAATGTCCTTCGACACCAAGCAACAACACAACCCAATATACAATGAAACCCCTCTCTCTTTTCTGTGAGGTCTCCTTTCTCATAAGGCACGTCTTCCTTAATATATAAGACCAGAACTTACTCTCCACGTCTTTAACTCGCTCTCCAAGTCTTCCACTTGCTCTCCAAGTCTTTCCAATACACATAAGGTAACTTTCCATATCTTTAATGGAAAACTTCATCTTCAAGCAAACTTCCTTTTGCTTTATGGAAAACGTCCATATGTCTTCAAACACATATTTTCTTTCCTTTTCCAATCCCAAGAAGCCCACGCTAATCAAGCAACACGAACTCCAGCATAGCCCATCTTCATGACATACATACATGTACTACCTCCTGTAGTACTTCACGAACTGATACAGAACACCTCTGCAAACTGCATCTTCAATCTCCCCATTTTTGACTATGCATGTGCACTCATTACAACGAGCTTGAAAGCCACGTCTTCATTATCTACACAGAGATATTCAAATGTTGATCATAAATTAGTTTGAATTTATAAACTCAAACAAAATAAAATGTTATGTTGATAAAGGCCAGTGTATCATATTCGCAACAGAGACTTGTTAAAATTTTAATTATATTGACACTTATTATTAGCTTCTACATATATTGTTTATAAAATATTTCTGGTATTTTGTACGAAGCTCTTAAAGTTTTTCGATCCATTATGAATTGCTGATAGCCTTTTCTTTTTAGGGGAGGGAGAATGGAAGTTGGCACGGGTGACTGCAGTCTCATAAAAGGCAATAAGAAAGGGTAAATAACTCAAAGTCAACAAATAAACAATAAAAATATTGAGAAAATCCGTTTAAAAGGAATATTAGTCAGCTTGCTCTTGCAACTGGGAAGAAATTTTCTTCCCCTCTTGCACCAACTTGACAGTCTATTTATACATTTCGACACATACACAATAATGATGCGTCTCCGTCCAATATCTAAATTGCAATATTGTTTTCACTTTAGCAGTTTTTAAAGTAAAAATTATATCGTTTGACATATTACAAAATTTACTGTAATATTTTGAAAATGTTAAAATAATTATTTGTACGTAGACTGTTTATCTTTAATACAAAGATAAGTTACGTGCAGTACACTGAAGCTTTTTGTAAGATTGTTTAACTAAACTTGTATTCTTACGAATTTATTTTAAATTTTATATTGTCAAAATATGAATTAACTATTTGGTCCGGATTATTGAGACTTCCGTAAAAATTCTTTTTATTTATTTATTTAGTTTTTTTGGTACAATTCCGTAAAAACTCTTAACATTTAGAAACAATAAAAAACTAAAATATATTTATTTTTTATAACCACGAGGATCTCAAATGTTTTATAGACACAAAGAATAATTTCACGAAGCCTTACATTCGGTCCGCAACTAATCCATCTAAATGGTGCGGTTAGACGCCAAGGCGAATTAACTAAAATATTTTATGAAACCTAGAAAACTGCCTGAACTTTAAATCAATTTTTTCTTTTCTTTTTGTAAAAGATTTTTTAAATTATTTCCAAATAAAAACATGCATGTAGTTAAATCTTTGTGTTGTAATCAATTTAAATATATGAAGTTTGGAAGACAACGTAAGCCCTTTATCAAAAAAAGGTTTGGAAGACAACGTAGAGCAGTGGAGCGGAAAAAAACACAGAGCAGTGGAAACTCATCGAAGTGGGACGTAAATAACTTGGTGGTTTCTATTTTCTTTTCTTTAGTAGACTCAAACATACTTTTTTGTAACTTAATCAAACGTACTTTTTTTTTTTTTTAATTTACTCAAGCATACTTAATGTAACATTATCCTGTTTTAGGTCCGTGGCTTCTTTATGTTTCCCATAATATCAAAAATTAAAAATAAATAATGTTTCCCATAATATTGTGATACATTTTAGTCTATCAAATTTAAATGCATACAAAAGCAATTTCGTACGCACTGACATGCTTTCTCCGTTTCGTGTATATATTCTTAATTCAGAAAAGTAAACTATATGGATGAATCAACTATAGAGAGTACGAAAACAATATTTCCAGGATGTGAGTTAAATAGACGTTTGTTAGATATATCTAAAAACTTTATATTGAAGTGATGATCTTATTGATATGAGTTAGAATACATTTTATACACGAGAATGTGTGATGAACAAGTAAATAATATATTTACAATTAATGTAATTGCTACGATGGCATGATTGAGAGAATCGTATCTTTAATATCCTCTCGCAAGATCAAGGACCCTTGGAGACGCCGATCTTGTCATGTAGCAGGATGAATCTTGTCGGCTGAGAAGCTTAGTGAGACCATCTGCTAGCTGGTCTTTTGTTGAAACATGAGTAAGTCGAAACTTACTAGCTTGGACTTGGTTCCAGATGAAATGATAATCGAGGGCTAAGTGTTTTATTCTTGAATGAAATACTGGGTTGGTGCAGAGATAAGTTGTGCCAATATTGTTGCAGTAGATAGTAGGCGGTTTGTGTGGATGAATTCCCAACCCAGTTTAGACCAATTTAGCTCACTTGCAGTATTAGCTACAGCCCTATACTCTGCTTTGATGGATGACCGAGTGACTCATTTTTGTTTCTTAGCTGACAATGAGACAGCATGTTTTCCAAGGTAGACAATGTATCCATCTGTAGACAAATAATTATCTGAATCACCTGCCCAATCCGCATCGGAAAATGCATGGAGAGTGAGGGGATTTGACTTACTGTAAAACAGACCATACGTAGGAGTTCATGCCAAGTACCGAAGTACCCGTTTTGCAGCTTGCCAATGGTCCGTCGTAGGAGCGTGCATGAATTTTGAGAGCTTGTTGACGGCATACGCAATGTCTGGGCGTGTGAAAGAGAGATATTGAAGACTTCTGACTAGACTTATGTACTTCGTTTGATTGTCATGTCTAGGACCAGAGAGCAATAGTTTTGGATTGCCATTGGAGTAGAGACCGGTTTGGTATCCTGCATATTCATCTTTTGCACTAGATCAAGTATGTATTTCCGTTGGCTCAAGTGAAGACCCTAACAGATCCGAACTACTTCAGTTCCCAAAAAAGGACAGTTCTCCCATGTCTTTGAGCGCAAACGAGTAGATAGAGTTTTCAATATCTTTCCGACCAGCAAGGAATTGTTTCCAGTGACAACAATATCATCCACATAGACTAGAAGATACACCAGATTCTCATTATGATGGAGAATAAAGAGAACAATGTCGTCAACGAAGTTTTTGAAGCCTAGTTGAAGTAGGAAATTTTTCAATTCAACATACCATGCTCGCGGAGGCTGTTTCAGTCCGTAAATGGCCTTGTTGAGACAACAAATGTAATCTGGTCTATCTGAATCCACGAACCCTGGCGGCTGGCACATATAAACTTCTTCCGTTCAGGTTCCTTGTAGAAACGCATTGTTGATGTCGATTTGACGAAGACACCAATTTTTGCTTGTAGCTACATCCAAAATTGTTCTAGGTGTTGTGGATTTAATGATGGGACTGAACATATCGAAATAATCGATTCCAGCTTGTTGTTTATTTCCCTTTGCAACTAGTCTTGACTTTTGTTTGTCAATGGTGCCATCAGGTATATATTTAAGTCGGAATAGCCATCTGCAGTCGATGACATGAAGGTCAGAAGATGGAGGAACCAAATCCCAGGTGTGATTCCGGACTTGAGCATCAAACTCGTCGAAGGCTGACTGTCTCCATTTGCTGCCCTTGAGCGCTTGGAGAATGATTGTAGGTTCTGTTTCTTTCCCAAAGAGAGTGAGAGCCACGAGACCATATTTTTGGTTGGGTTTCGAATTTGATTTTTGGCCCATGTTTGCATCATATGAAGGTTTTGAGCTCGAGCTACGGAGCCATCAGAGGAAGAAAACGACGATGAGGGTTGAATTGGTGGTAGAGATACTGTGGGTTGAGAGTTTGAATCAGGCTGAGAATCTGTAGTGGGCTGTACAGAAAACGTCTCCACTTACAGTACTATTTCATGGCTGTATACATTATGACCTCTTTAAATTAATACTTTATAAATTAATATACACTAAAAATTTCTATAAAAGAATATAATTTTATAGTTCCAAATTGAGTTTTTGATTCAGTTAGTAAATCGATAAATTAATAATCTCTATATTATAATTTTGGTATAATCCCAACATTATTAATTTATAGAGGTTACACTATAGTTTATACTGATGACATATTCAAAGTCCATACTAGCAAATGAAATATATGGTACAGATGATTTTACATCGTAGGTTGAATTTTCGTTAGTACCAAAGTGACATTAGCGGTTATCCAAACAAATAATAGTAAAATGGGGCAATGATCTTGCATAATTTCACGTCCAGTTCAGTGAGTAACCTGTCCCATAATTTCAAGGAGTTTTGGTTTATGCTAGCTTATTCAATTAACCTTTACTATAAAAAAGCCAAATAATTGTTTAATGAAACCGTTCAACTCTACTTAATTTTATATAATTTCTAGATTTTGATCCTCACAAGATGGTTATTTTTGTTTTTACAGACATAATTATTTGTTTTACATGTGTAATTGTAATATTTACCATATTATTAATTGTTTAATCTATATTATTAAAACGTAACAATTTTATAGTTCACATGCAATAACTTTATTTATTTGTTTTAAATTTTCAGTGATAACATATTTTAAATCATGTGATACAAAATTCTAAATTGAAAATATTATTGGTTAAAAATAAAAAATTTAACTGAAAAGTATTATCTTAAATTAGTATCACAAATTTATACATAAATGTACATGATTTTATTTATAATTACAAAATTAATTTGATATTTAAAATTTGTATTTTAGTTAAAACGAAATATAGGTTTAATTTTTAAATAATCAGAAAATTAACTAAATATTTTTCTAAAAACTAAGTAAAAATGAAATATACATTTATTTTAAATAAATACAAAATTAATTAAATATTTTCTAGGTTTATTTTAATGAAAAATGAAATATATTTATTTATATTGTAAACAAAAAGATATGAAAACATTTTATTCATATAACAGAGAAAATATAGGAATATCTATTTGATTTTTTGTTTTAGAATAATTCAAATAATTCATATGTTTATACATAATATAATTTAAATAATTTTTAAAGGTTGGTCCAAACTAAAAACTTATCATAATTTCGATTTTAATATATAAAATTTTCATGATTATATATATATATAACCAATCATGCTCATTGTTACAAAGTTATAATGATACTGTCGATTCCGGTTAATTAATTGTTCCTCAGTATATCTACGTAAATATTAACTTTAATCTTACTTTGTTGAATATCAGATCCAGCTTCCATACTATAAATACCTTTTTTTGTATGTCGACCCGGTATAGGTAACCCTGACAATATATTATACAATAATAATATTGATAATCTCAACAAACCAAATTCAAAAGGAAGAATAATTAAAATAACCGTTTTGTTTGAATTTTTCATTTAAAAGCATAGGTCTAAAAAGCGTTTATATAAGCCGAAAACTTATCGTCTCAAATAAACAATGATCCATAACTGGTTTCCGCTATCACCGCAACGCAGTTTTACGGTTAATAGTGGTTGTTGGTGTTTTCTAACAGTTATGCAAACTGATCTGAACCGTTTGAATAATTCTAAACCTCTTAAATTCAAAAACTGATTTCAACTAGCGTTTATGATTGCGAAAGGATGATATTTTTTTTATTTTTTCTAAAATAATATAAATACAAAAATAAAATATTCAATAAATTTTTTAAATTGGAATTACAAAAATACTAAAATATATCTATTAAATTTAAATTAACATTATAAAAATAATAAATAAAAATATTTTCAATAATTTTAAAAATTTTAAGTATAACTTTATAAGTATAATTTTATATTTATTATAATATTATGATTTTTAGTATTTTTATAAATTATACAAAATGTAAATATTGTTAATTTATATTTTAACCGCTACTACGTTTTAATAGGTTACCAGTCATAAATATCCTGCAAACATACCAATTTCTAACCACAGTATCAATCATACAAATATCTTAATACCACAAGAAATTACAACTATCCGCATCCGCAAACTCCCGTAACCGTAACCACTGCGTTTGAACTAATCAGATCTTTAAAGCGTGATATAACTTTCTCAATAATTTTTGTTAGACTCTAAATACCAATATATCACATCGTTTCTATATTCAGCTATTTTTTGGTGACAACCCGATGATTCCATTCTTTTTGGAGAAAATCCCAATGTATATTTTTAATGTTATGTAATATAATAATTTTATATACCTACCATAAAATGTATATTAATGTGATGACTGATGAATATATTTTTATTGGTGATAACCAAATATTAAATAAACATTGTAGCTCGTACATCATGATTACGGATTTTTAAAATGAATTTAATTTCTACAAGTTAGCTACTTAATTACGAATAACATTCGTGACATCATGGGTAAGGGTTCCACTTGCACTAGTTTTATTTTTTTTTATTTTTTATTTTTTTTGTCAACCACTTGCACTAGTTAATCTGTATATGCTGTGCGGATACCTTATACGTGTATAAAAAATTATATCTATATGTTTCTTAAGCATAGAAGTACTATAGATTGACCATCAGTTTTATCTTTCTAATCTTTCTAATAACTGGGTTATTCAAAATGAAACCATATATAAAGACACCAACGATAAAATATGAAAAGGAATCCGTGATAGATTTTTGCAGTTGTTATCTAGCTAGTATAATCTTTTTTTTTTTTTTTTTTGACATAGCTAGTATAATCAAACTAATCAGTTTATCACAATATATTTTCAATTTTACAGAGTTATATTTGAGTTTTACACCACTCTCTGTAAAATATTTGAATATATATATATATATATATATATATGAATTGTGTTCTGTATAAACATCCTAGAAGTATATTATGCATTATATATCCTGTAAAATTCAAGTGTTTTGTACTAAATAAAAATCGACAAAAGATTAACCCAAAAACCACTTGATTATGGATGTATTTTGAGTAATTTTTTTTTTAACTGAAAAAGGGTAAAATTCGGATCTATTAAAGATATAGACCTAATCTCCGGGTGGAAGTACAGTCCACGGATAGATCATTTTCTAAGTATTTAAAAAGGCCGAAAGCAATAGCTCATATCCGCATGACCATATGTGGAGCTAATAATTTCGCACTAGAGGAAAATCGATCTCTGACTGGACCAACAAGACAATTACTCCTCTAGTGAAAATCACTAGACCACCACAATGTGGTATTTTGAGTAACTTAGTAGATATAATGTTGGTGTTATATAATTATAACATCAATCAAGACATGTCCGTACAAAACAAAACAAATTAGTTCCGTACAATTAAACAAAAATAAGTTAGCGAGTACCGTACAAAGGAATGCTATGTCGACTCTCGTACGTCTCAGACTCTCAATGCACGAATTCATTTTTAAATAACGTGGTGATAAGATGATATTGTCACTACTGTTTAATTAATTAATTTTCTCGTCGTCACGCTTTTGTTTGGGTCGACTAGAGTTACTTTTATTTATCATTGATTGAATGATTACTAAAGCCTATAAAACTATTATTATCCTTCTGTTAAATTACTTTGAGTTTGATGTGATATGTCTCTCATATACGCGTTTTCGTGTCATTACTGAACTAATCAATGATAGTATATAATTGTAAACCAAGGTATAAGTAGTTTTAGCAGATGTTTTCAAATTCTAACCCAAATTACTAAGAAAGAGAAAAAATCGATTGACATATGTTTTTTAACAAAATCGAAACATGTTGCTAAGAAAGAAGGCTTTAATTCTTAGTACAAGGAAGAGGAAAGCATGCATGGTCATGGTAGGTGGTAGTGGTTCTTCAACTAGCTACTAGTTTGAAGTTCATTGTTGATTCTTTTAATTTCTGCATAAACTCTTTTCTAAATCAGAGAGTTTAACTACCATAAAAAAATATGCATGCAAACTTTTCTGTACTATAAAACTATGAATTCTTTATTTTTTTTGTAACCGTTAATGGTTTTTATTTGAATGCTCTATTGTCAAAATAAACTATGAAGGAAATCAAATCGGTCAACCTGTCTTAACCAAATCAAACCAGTTAGAGAATTTGACATGGTAAACTAAACCGCATTATTTCCCTGACTATTGTTGTCACTGGGAATAACTTGTTTATTTATTGGGAAAATAGCATTTTTAATCATGAAGTTGGCAAAAGTTTGCAGTTTAAACCATCAAACTCTAGCACTTGCAGTTTAAACCTTCATACTTATTATTGTAACACATTAAACATTCAACTTGGCATCCGTCGTCCTGCCGTCTCTAAACTTAACGGGACAGTAAACGTCGTTAACGGATTTAATCACAGCGTTTAGTTTTAACAAAACGTGGTTAACTCTTATGTTTTTTTAACCACGTGTTTAAAGAGAAACTGAAATAGAATTGGGGATTTAGGGTTCTAAATTTTCGAGAGAGAAATCAACGAGAGAGAGAGAGACGAAGTCAAAGAAGAATCAAACCCGAAGAAGAATCGAATAGGTCTTCAAATGCTCGAAGCGAAATGAGGTAAGCTCCTCCGTTTCAGATTTTTCGATTGTGATTAATGGGTTTCTCAGAAAAACAATGCGTTTTTCTTCATGGTTCTCCTTCATCGTTCTTCATCTTTCATTGTTTCTGGGTTTCTCAGAAAGGCTAAGTTTTTTTTTTTTCTTTGTTATGGGTTCTAATGTGAACATATTTTCCTAATTTTACAGTGAATTGGATATGGTAACCTTGAGAATCCATTTCGGCGGATTTATGGAGAAAGAATTGGAGTCTTACAAGTATGTTGGGGAATTGGGAATGATAATCACAAGGTGGAATTTGTATGATATATCATGGGCTAAATTCTTGAAGTTCAGTAAGGAAGAAGCTTTGATAGAGGCGCCGATAAGATTGATTTGGTATAAAGGGATAGGGAAAGAGATTAAGACAGTCAACTATATCTTCGATCAATCTCCAGAAGATATGTTCTTATTGATATGTGTAGGGAAAGAAGACGGTGAGGTTGATGTTTTCATCGAACATGATATTTCTGAGCAGAGTGAGGCTCCTATTTATCTTACTACACCAAGTAGTCAGGGTGAAGAAGTCAAACAACCAATCCTGAAGCTTCAAGAAGATGACCAAGCTAACAGTGAAGAAGAAGAAGAAGATGTTGAGAGACCACTTGAAGATGAGGAACCCGAACGATCTGAAGATGAGGAACCTGCAGCTGAAGAAGCAGATGTAGTTGTGGAAAATGAGAATCCTGAGATAGGAGATGATGTTGTTGAAGACGCTGGAGATGGTGGTGAAGATGGTAGGTTTAAGTCAGTGTTTGAGGAAGGGTCTAAGGCAAAAGTAGATAAAGCAGCATATCAGAATTTAGATGAAAAGGAAGAAATGGAAAGGGAAGCAGAGGAAAGTGAAGAAGAATGTGTATTAGAAGAGGATGCTGAGTATCCAGATACACCATTAGAATCCAATGACGAATGGGAGCAATGGGATAAGCCAAAAGACAAGAAGAAAGGAAATGGGAAGTCTAAGTTTCATGGAGATTTAGAAAAGGAACCTTATGTTTGGTTATTCCAGAAATTTAACTCGGGTCTAGAGTTTAAAGACCAGCTTCTAAGATACTCTTTGAAGACTCAGTTCGATGTGAAGATGGCAAGGTCTGATGCAAGCAGAATAGCGGTTGTTTGTTGCGGTGAGGAGTGTAAGTTTAAGGTGTATTGCTCATTTGAACCGCCTGTTAATAAATGGATGGTAAAGGTCTGTCAAATGGAACACAACCATGGAAAATCCAGCAGAGTATCCATGTTGAAGCAAGGTGTGATTGCGGGATTGTTTCGAGAGGAGATACGGAGAAACATCAGCTTGCAAGCCTCTGTTTTGTTCGTCAACATCCCTTCTTCTTCCTTAAACCCTAAACAAAACCTCTTCGAGCTATAAAGAGCATATGCAAAAAGGACAACATGCATTGCGTTCAGATATGGCGACATTGACTCATCCCCACATCTAATGAACCACTACGCAAACTCATCCGCCTCGCAGCAACGCTAACGCTTGGCCACCTTCAAACAAATAGGCTTTGCTTTGCTTCTCAAGTTCTCCATTGATAAACATTCAAAGGGTATCACATTTATGAATTCATTTAATGCATTTCAGTTATATATATTAGCGGACTTGCTGGTGGAGAATCTATGCTTATGTTGCAAGAAATTCCGTAATTTGGTGGACAAGCAATCTTTGGTTCATGGGTATGTTCTGTTAGGTTACAAGATGTGCTTAAGAGTGTCTGGAGACAATATAAATGCAGCAAGATGTGTATGCACAGTCTTCGAGAGTACCCTAAACATATGTGATGAAATTCGAAAAGAGCACATTTTTAACTGTCATAGCTCTTTTGATCGAGAAATTTGGTAGAGGTACTTTCACTCAAGTGCTATGTTTTGCAATAATTTTCTTTCCCCCAAGTTAAATAAGATTGGTGTGAATAAATAACACATCTATTAGGAGAAGTATTTGATTATATATCTCCAACTGTTTCAAGAGAGCTTTCATACATTCTTAATTGCAAAGGATATATTTTTTAAGCTTGCGGGCATTATGACACTTTTAGCTCAGAATATGTAAGTTTTCAATAATTCTCATACTTCTGTTTACAGCTTAGTCTATATTTTATACTAGATTGGATCCTTGCTAAACTGATGGCTAAATCTATTAAGAATAAATCGCTTACATATGAAGCCTATATAAGTGAAATGTTAAACAAGAGCTTAAGTATATTTCACTATTCGAAGAAAGCTTTCAGCTAAAAACATGAAGGCTTTGGCATCAAGCTCGGCAGACTTAAAAGTTTACAAGTTTTCATGTTATTCTCTGCATTTCAAAACTAATGTGCTAGCTTGACATCCATATGTATTTACCTGGCACTACTTCTTTGACACGCCCATGCAGGAGTGCTGTGCTGGATCTTGCATCTTCATTTTTTTTGAAGGAGCCAAAGAATATATTATTGAATTTATTTATTAAACTTCAACTTAGAGATTTCATGCACCAGATTTTTCTGTGTAGATGCTGATCCATGAGTTGTACTGGTTGTAGGCTACTAACGAGGCTGATCTTCGTAGGGCATATGATAATACTCTGAACAGAGTTGTAGAGGTTGCTTACCTAGTCTGAGATTGTTGAACTATCTCTTACTCTAATCACGGTTTTAGAGTTTCTCTCTCCCTCGGTAAATTTTTTTGAAGATATGGAACTGCGTAAATTGAATGAAGTGGCTACATCAACTTGGAAGTTTTATCTTCATGTGCAGAACCGGTCAGGAAAAGCAAAAGACATAGACGAGACCAATGTTCACCAACTACATTCATCAACCAAACACAAGAGTAAGATCATTTAGAACAAGAACACATATCCAATCACATCTCCACTTGCTCGTTGTATGCATAAATGATAACTGATTCTTTTTTACATGCCAAGAAAAATAAATCACAGAGAAGCTTCATCAGAAACAACAGCCAAACATGACGTGGAAAGAAAACAACAAATTTAAATGGCATAAGAACATATACATCATCAACACACACCTGCTTCAGACAGTAATGCAAGCTGAACATGATCACAAACAGAACCTTCAATAAATACTGTATATATAATAAAAAATTACATATTATATGCATGAACTTGACCAAGCACTAAAACAGTCTCTAGTCTGCTTCTCACAAATCTATGAAACACTACCCTCACTTGTCTCTGCAAATCCTCCAAACCCACTGAACATATACATCATCAACACACACCTGCTTCAGATACTAATGCAAGCTGAACATGATCACAAACAGAACCTTCAATAAATACTGTATATATAATAAAAAATTACATATTATATGCATGAACTTGACCAAGCACTAAAACAGTCTCTAGTCTACTTCTCACAAATCTATGAAACACTACCCTCACTTGTCTCTGCAAATCCTCCAAACCCACTTCCATTCTCACAAATCTCATCCATCTCCTCCACCTTCTCTGCCACTTCCCCTTCCTCTTCCTCTGCCGAAAACCTTCATCAGAAACAACAGCCACACATAATGTGACAAAGAACACAACAACTTTAAACGTCAGAAGAGCATATGCATTATCAATACACACCTGCTTCAGACACTAATGGAAGCTGAACATGACCACAAATACAGTAGAACCTATATAAATTAATATTCAATAAATTAATAATTTCTATAAATTAATAAATTTCGCTGGGCCGGTTCAAAATTTGACACAAATCGATAAAATAATAAGATAATATATTTTTAAAAAATTTAATGTAAATATATGGTCTAATTAAAATTATAAATTAATAATTTATATGTATATATACTTTATATTAGTAAGAACCTATCATTATATTGTTTGTTTTATATTCACAATGCAATTTTCTTTATATTTTTAACACTTCATATATTTGTGATGAGATTTAGTAATATTATATCTAAAACCACATTTAAATTCTATGAAATATATATTATATACACCAAGTAATATAATAAAATTAATATAGATGTCAAATTTTAAAAATAATAATTAATTACTATACACTAAAATCAAAAAAATTTCTTAACTTAGAACAAACAAATCTTAAAATATAAATTTTAAATAAGGAAACTGTTGTAAATTAATATTTTTATACATTAATAAAATTTCAAAGTCTCAACATTATTAATTTATAGAGGTTTTACTGTATATAATAAAAGATTTACAGATTAGAATGTAGGAGCTTGATCAAGTACTAGAACACAATCTCTAGTCTGCTTCTCACCAATCTATGAAACACTACTCTCACTTGTCTTTGCAGACCCTCCAAACCCACTTGCAGTCCCGAGCAAATGTCATCCATCTCCTTCACCTTCTCCTCCAATTCCTCTTCCTCTTCCTTTGCTGGAAACCTAAACTTCTCTGTGAATTCCAACAAGGACAACTCGATCCTCTCCATCCTCATATCTCCTCCATCAACCCTCCACCACAACCCTTCTACTTATGTTTCCTCTCCTCACTAACAAAAAGGATTCTAAGAACGGATAAACCGTATCTGAAGATTTAGATCTTATGCCTAGTATTTTCACATCTTTGGGGCTATACATTTATTTGTCTTCGTCTGATTTAGTTAGTGACTATTGATTTGAACTCTTAAATTGTCATAAGACGAGTTCTTGGACCAAAATCAAGTCGCACCTCACCGGAAATTGACAATATTATCCTGAAGCAATATCACATTAGGGAACTAGACGAATACACACGTGTAGTATATCGTTTTTGTGTTACTTATTTGTTAAAATTACTTGATAAGAAAACTGAGGAGAGCTTGTGGTCCAGTCACCAGATCTGACCCCTCAAATCTGGATCGTGAAGCTCCGGCCAAAACCTCTGGATCACCGCGCAAGCCACCATCACCTTGTAAAAACCACCCTCGGCAACCACCTTTGGATCGAAACACTCGAATGGAGACTCAGAGAAAGGAAGAGTGAAAGGGACACATAAAAAAGGCCCTCTGATGGTGGAAAAAGACCAAAACCGACCGCCAGAGAAGCGACGCAATCTCGCCAAAAATTGCTCTGAGAGAGAGAGGGGAAAAATTCTCTACTTCTAATTTTTTTTTCTCGAGAGTACGTAGACTTACTGTGGAATAATTCCAAGTTTATGGAAACTAAACATATTATTAGAAGTTTAATATGTTAAGTGATAAACACACAAAAAAGAAGGGCTTCCTTCAAAAGTAACCTAAAACTCAAAATCAATCCTAAAACTTTTTACCCCACAAATTTTTGAATTTTTCTTTTGCTCTATTCACCCCATAAGTTCATATTATTCACGAAAATGCCATTACTTTTTTTTTTCAAAATAGCTTTTTTTATTCTTTCAACCTCATCATCTTCAAGTATTTACAAGATTGTCATTCCCATCAATACACCAACCACCATGAACAATCAGTTTGAAGCTCTTAATGCTCACAAAATCGATTTACACTCATTCTATCTTACTTCTTATGAACTAAAAACAACTTCTCTTTCACTTTCTCTTTATATTCATAAAAAAACTTAATATTTTGATTCTTAATTTTTTATGGTTCATAGAGCCTTTCAAGCTTACAATTCTTGGTGGGTCACTTTTGTTTGAGCCTCTCGATGTTTGGAGAAGACTTTTGTGTGCTAAGGAAGTTATTTCACTAATTTAAGATATGTTCGGCTAGACGACTTCCGCGTAAATCTTCTGACAGTAGAAGACTTACACGGACGTCATCTGGTCAATACAGAAGTTACTTTTGTATTTGACTTTTATATGTATGTTTAGAGAAGACTTCTATGGAAGTCGTCCAGTTTTCTTTGTTAAAAAAATCTTGAGAATACTAGAGAAGACTTCCATGTAAGTCATCTAGGATAAGTAGGTTAGTTTTGCATTTAACCGGATTGTGTCACAAATTTTACTTTTCCTGGACGACTTAATGTAAGTTGTCCGTTAGAAAATTAAAAAAAAAAAAATTAATATTTAATTATAACTAGCGACTTACATGTAAAAAATCAATATTCAACCGTCGGTACAAGCCTCGACTCCCGATGGCTGACTGCACAATTTACAATGCCCTCCCCACCGTCCTCTAACAGAGAGGGAGATGTACTCTCGACGAGCCACCAGAAGCTGAGACCACCCTAGGGGTCCTCCAAGCCAAAGGACCTATCCGAGACACGCCAAAACAGACCAAATTCTGAAATGGACTAGATGGCGAATAAAAAATATCACACAACCAAATTTAGTCTACATACACCAAGTATCTAAAGATTACAATATTACCCTTAATGAATGAATAACATGAGCCATTGAATCTTTTCATCTATGTTTAATCTTGGCCACACGATTTTCTACATCTCTTCTTCTTTTTCTTTTTCTTTAATCTCCACCATTCACAACCACACAATCTTTCTATTCACATCTCTCTATCAACAGATATAACTAATATAACTCGTACAACTAAAATGTTAAAAACTCTATAACTGGTATATAAATATTATAATTTACATATGAAATAAACATATAAGTATTCTAAGTGGTATATGATGACAAAATTTCATCAATATTTTTAAATATTTATCAAATTTTGTATAAATTATTACATTACACTATTAATTCTACATTATATGCTTTTTATTTTAAATGTGTATTAACTATATTAATCATATTATTATGATAAACAAACACTGGACATATTTTCGCAAAGTCAAGATGTGAAAATATTGGTAACCCCTAAAACTAGACATATAAAGAGATATAATTTTTATTATATATTAGACGAGTATTACTAGTACAACTGGTATAACTTTGACATTTTAGAAACCAACAAAACTAATTTGGTATTCCATATGAGAAAACAATCAAATATACCAATTGGTATGTACTCATAAAGTTTTTTTAATCTAATTGAAGTTTTGAAAAAAAAAATTTAAAATTATTACACGAATCTATAAGTTTACATGATATACCTTATACTTTTAAGGTTTGTTAATCCACATAATTTTTAGAAATCATATATGAAATGTATTTTTACAAAACTGATGATTTCATTGTAACCGAGCAAATGCATGTAAACATAAATAAGTGGTACACCTGAGGTAATGTATTTATTATGTGGTACAAATAATATTTTTTTTATTTCACTGTTAAAGTACAACTATGCACAAACTGGTACAGCTCAAAAACTAGTACAACTATGTATAGTCGGTACAACTAGAAAACTTCTACAACTATTTGTTATTTTATTTAATATTGTTATAAATGTGGATCACGTTTTAAATATGTATCAGATTTTAACAATCTTGGTTGAATACTAATGCCAAATAGTTGTACTAGTTATACCATTTTTAAATATTATTACTTTGTTGAATTTGTTCTATTAATTATACCAAAATACATGTATATGTACACTAAACACAATATTTTCATACGAAATTAAGTTTCCAAAGGAACATAAGTTTTGATAGTTTCAAAAGCTATTAAAACAAGTCTAACATCAAAAGAAACATATGTTTAAATACTAAGGAACATAAATTATATAAAGAACATAAGTTTTCAAAAGTAACTCCAAAAGCTATCAAGTTTACAAAAAATGAGACCTTATTTGTCACTGATGCTCCCTTCTTATTCTTCTTTCCGGTGACTCATGTTTCTGAAGCCATGGCTGAAGACTATTCTGGTTCCGCATCAATTTTTTTTGACCTCGAGAGCAAAAAAATGAAACTGTTTTTCCGAAAATAGTAAAACTAGTATAACTAGTATAACTAATACAATTTGTAAGCAAATCATTTATCAAAAAAAATATTATAAATAAATATACATTTCATGTATTTGACACATGCATGAGAGGGAATATTAGACTAACATGTCTTATTGGTTCTACATCAGACTTTTTCTATCATCTTCATACGCTGAAACAAAACAAAGATGCTATATTAATTGCAAAGTTATACTAGTTATACGTGTATTACTTGTACCAGTTATATTGGTTATACTCAATCTATTTGTACTAGTTATACTCGTTGTAATTGTACTAGCTGTACTAATTAGAGTTGTACTAGTAATACTCTGCATTCTTCTTTATCTTGATTCTAGTACGTAAACAATGAAATTTTATTCTGGGTAAGATATAATTGATTAAATATGATTATGGGTCGATCAATTTGGGATAAGAGAGGAAAAAATGGTGAATGGTTGAAGATTTTTTTTTTATTTTTTTTTTATTTTTAAGTGAAAGAACTATTGAAGGAGAAGAAAGGGGAAGAATAAGAAGAAGAAGATTTAGGGTTGGTTGGATTTTGGATCTGAATCTGGGTCGGATTCTGGGTAGGATAATAAGAGTATAGATTCGTAAATATATTAAAGTCTTTAGGTTTTTTTACTTATTTTAGCTATATTTCTATTTAAAATTAAATGTAAAATAAATAAATGCATGGGTCTATTTGAGATTGTTTTTGGTCCCCTTTGGTCTATTCTAGCATTTGATTCCGCCAAAATAGAGAGTGAAGTGGGGGGGGGGGGTCAAAAATTAACTAGGGTTTTAAGTTTTACAGTTTTAGTTTTATATTTTTATTTTAATGATTTTTTTTATAAAAAAAAATCAACTAATTTCATGTTTAAGTGGGAAACTAAAATATCTTTAGGGGTAAGAAAATTACAATATTTTTAATTCAGAAGACTTCTAGATGCAAAAAAAAACACAAGAAGACTTCCTGGAAGTCGTATAGACCCTAAATATACCCTAAACTCAAATTAACTAAATAGAAAAACAAATTCATTAAACATAAATACAACTTAGAAAGTGTTTAATATACACAACACTACACCCACCTTTACTGCCTACCAGGGGTGTAATCTTTGTTCATACAGATGCGGCATGGAAAGCATAATTAAAAAGGGCAGGTCTAGGCTGGATCTTCTCAGACTCAACAGACGACATTATCTCAACACACAACAAAACAGAGAATCTCGTGTCTTCTCCATTACTGGCGGAAGGTCTGGCTATTCATGAAGCTTTACTCCAAGCCAAACAGAATGGCTACACCAAATTGACAGTCTACTCGGACGCTTAGACGTTAGTCAGAGCTATCAACGACGGAAAAACTCTTGAAGAGTTGTTTGGAATCATCCCTGATATTCTTAGCTTGTCTCTTGAGTTTGTAATCTCTTGTATCGCATTAAAAACTCAGCTGTTGATGCCCTTGCTAAAGGTGCTCTGCTTGCTCCATCTATGATTGTGTAATCTTGAATTTTTAATGAATTTTCGTTCAAAAAAAAAAATACACAAAACCAAACGCATAGAGATCAGAATTTAGTTTTTCAAAAACAATTAAGCTTGCTAAAATCTAACCCCAAGAATACATACAATACTACAACATATGTTGCCAAACCCTAAATCATAGAATATTATGACTCACTCTTTCACTCATCTATGTTTAAAACAATTCAATTTAATTATATTTTATATAGCACTTAAAACTATTTATAATTACATGATTTCAATTTTTCACTTATAAAAATATTATTTACCAAATTTATAAATTATTTTTAAGATCAGCTATACCAGACGACTTCCCTAGACATCTTCTAGGTGACTTACAATATCTTAGAAGACTTAGAAGACTTCTGAGACTATATTTAATGTTTTTTTTAAAAAAAAAAGTGGCCGGAAAAATAATTTGTTTAAGCGGGAAAATAATTTTAAAAAACAAATTTAGGCAGGAATATTAGAAGACTTCCCTGTAAGTCATCTAATTTAATACTATTCCCCAGAAGACTTTGTGGAAGTCATCTGGACCGTAAACATAACCCCCAAACTAAATTAACTAACTAAAAACTTCATTAAATCAAATTAAACTTAAGAAGTGTTTAGTATACACAAAAATAAACACATATAGGTACAAATTTAATTTGTCAAAAAATATTTAAGATTTCTAAAATCTAACCTTAAGAATACATACAATACTACATATCTTGCCAAACCTAAGCCAAAAAATATCATAATTAACTACTTTCACTTTTCTATGTTGAAAACTATTCAATTTTATTATATCTTAATTTTATATCACTTAAAACTGTTTATAATTACATGATTTTGATTTTGCACTTGTCAAAATATTTTTTTTAAAAAATTTAAAAATTATTTTTAAGATCAACTACACTAGACAACTCACATTATCTCAGAAGACTCAGACAACTTCCCAGGGCTATATTCGTAAAAAATGAGTTCTAGTTTTTTGTTTGGTCGAAAAGAGATGACTGTAATTTCACAAGAATTTTAGGTTAGTTTTGCATTTGATTCAAGTTTGGGTATATATTTGCATTTCAAATCCAGTTGTGAGTTAGTTTTGGCAAATTCCCCAAAAAAGAAATCTAGAATAGGAAAAAAAAAATTTCTATTAGATTTTATTTGTGTTTATAATATTCCACATGTTAAAGGAAATTGTCTTTCATATAAATAGAGGTCTAATGAGAGGTGTTTCACAAGATCTATGAGAGTAGATCTAACGATGTAAGAGAAACATATTGAGAGCTTTAGTTTTAAGAAGTTTCTAAAGCTAATAAGAAAAGTTGTTCTTATAATTCTTCTTTTTCTAGAGATCTGAATTTGTATTAGAGCCTCACGTTGGAGACTCGATCTAAGATTGAGTTGAAGGTTTGATCCTGGTGGCTGTGAAGTAGAGATCGCGAAGGTAAGATTGGTTGCGTGACTAGGGCTACACCACACTTGAAGAAATTTGGATCTACATCCATCCAATGTCCAATGTTAAAGTCGACAAAGTACACAGGTTGGTCGATGATGATGAAGGTTATGATGCGTATTCATGAAGTTGTGGGACAAGATAGAACCAGATGATCAAAAGAAGAACAGTGTTGTGACTGCTCTTTTGTTTCAATCTGTTCCCGAAAAACTTGATTCTCCAGGTGGGAGAACAAGCTGCTTCTAAAGACATGTGCTACACCATCAAGTCACAACACCTTGGAGTTGTTCGTGTAAATAAGGCGAGACTTCAGACGTTAGTCGTAGGAATGCCGAGTGTAACATATGAAGAAGGTGTGGTGACGCATGTCTCGCTGGGAAGCAAATCAGACACTCATTTCTTAGTGTAAAACACAGAGATGGTGTGTGTGACGCATGTCTGGCAAGAAAGCAAGTCAGACACTTATTCATGAGTGTAACACACAAAGAAAGCGTGTGTGACACATGTTTACCAGAGAAACAATTTAGACACTTATTCTGGAGTGTAATACACGAAGAAAGCGTGTGTGACACATGTCTAGCAGAGAAATCAGACATTCTTCCCCGGCTATACTATTGAAGAAGAAGCATGAGGGATTCAATCGGTTCAAAAGGTTGAAGGAACTCATTAAAACCTTCCTCAGTGATATAAAGAGATAGTTTACCTCAACTAGGTTCAATCTACTTTGTGAAGAAAGTGGATTTGCAGCTATTGTGGCAGAGATGGATTCTATCACAAAAAAAAGACTTGGGAGCTTGTGGATAGCTAAACCTGCTGGTGTTTTACATACAAGAGTATATAATAGAAAGATGGAAGTGTGTAACACGACTAAAGTTCCGATGGAGTCGACTTTAAAGTATCACAAAAGCTGAAGATGAACGAGAGATAAATGCTACAGAGTTATCATAAGAACCATATGATATTTAAGGTATTTGCTTCACACAAGACCCGACTTGTGTTACGCAATTGGCGCTCTTAGTAGATACATGTACAATCCAAGAGACTCACATGGACAAGATATCAAGCACATATTGTGGTATGTCAAAGGAACAACAAACTTCTGTTTGTTCTTCAAGAGAGATGGGTCAAGGTGCGTCGTTGGTTATAGTGGCAGCAATCACAAGATGTCGATGATGGGAGGAGCACATCAGGACATGCATTCTATTACGGTTCATATTAGTTACTTGGACACCGCATAAGCAAAAGACGGTTGCATTGTCATCATGTGAAGCAGAGTTCATGGCAGTAAAAGAAACAGTGAAGCAAGCTACATGGATCAAGGAGTTGTTGTGTGAGATACTAGGTGAAGAAGGCGAGAAGGTCACGGTTAAGATCGATAACAAATCAGCCATTGCTCTAACAAAGAATCCGATTTTCCATGGAAGAAGTAAGCACATACTTTTAAGATATCATTTCATTCGTGAGTGTGCGAAGAATATGCAAATTGAAGTGGAGCATGTGTCGAGTGTTGAACAGAAGGCCGAAATCCTTACCAAGTCATTGGCAAGTATTATGTTCAAGCTAATGAGGAGCTTAATTAGAGTTTATAAATTGATATCTCTAATTCAAGTTTGAATTAAGGAGATGATTGTTGGATAATTCCAAACTTGTAGAAACTTAACATATTATAAGATGTTTAATAAATTAAGTAATAAACACCAAAGAAAAAAATTTAAAATAGAAAAAAAAAGTTTTCTATTAGATTAGGTTTGTGTTTTTCATATAAATAGATGTTTAATGGAAAGATGTTCCATATGATCTAAGAGAATAGATCTTGTGATCTACAAGAAATATATTGAGTATTTTAGTTTTGAGAAATTTTTAAAATTAATAAAAAATTTATTCTTATAATTCTTTGTTTCTAAAATTTTATTGACCTTCCATTGTAGAACCCTCCGTTTTTTTCATTTCTAAACAATGTTATATTTAATTTTATGTAGACATTTGATTTGGACGATGACGTGACATGTGCATCATAACAGATATCGTACCCAGTTTGCGATGGATTCAACGGATACGCTTCGTATATATTTAAAGAAACGGAGTGGTCGTCGGCCTTAGCTATGGTCCTATGGAGATGACTGAGTTTTTTTTTCTTTTTGAAACTCATGGAGATGACTGAGTTTGTGCGTAGACAGAGGGATATTAATTAAGATTGTATCTGTTCAGAAGAATAATAATAACAGCCGCCTCGTCGAACAGTTCCTACATTTTAGATGCCCTAAATAAATAGAAACATGATGCCAAAAAAAAAAAAAAAAAAAAAATAGAAACATGATCTACCTTTTCTTTTCGAGAAAGGGTTTAAACATGATCTACTTTTATCCACAGTTTTTAACATAACCTCTTTTAAAATAAATAGAATATTATATCGATACACTAATTAATAATTATATTTGTTTTAAATGTATAAAAAATTATATAACATTGATAAAAAGATCTGATTGAAATTTAATTGACATGAAATTTAAAAAATGCTTAAGAGAAAGATAAATATATATATATATATATATATGAAAACCTTGTATTTAAGAAGTGTACGTATCTAAGAAGTATATAAATAAATATTTATGTAAGTAAATTATAGCATGAGTAGATTTTCTTAAAAAGAGTTGCATATAGGGCTGTTCAATATGGTAATACCGAACCGAACCGAACCAAACCGAAATAGACAATGTGGTTTGGATTTGGTATATACCATATAAACCGAGTGGATATGATTTTATAAAAACCGTAGGATTTGGATATGGTTATGTTTATAACCGATTAAACCGAATAAACTGAACAAAACCGATCAAAGAAAATATATATAAATATATACATTATATAACTATTTATTTTCATGGAATAGTCTTTTTTTTTACTTTTTTTATTTCTTGTGAAAATATATATTAATAATTTTATTTTATTTTCTTCAGTTATTATCTAAATTTGATTTGATTTTGCATGTTTTAAAAAATTGTAAAATTAGATTGTAACATGTAATTTATTTGGAAGAACAAACAGAAAATAAGAAAAAATATACAAAACTGAATCGTCGGTGGTTTTGTTTGTTGTTAATTTCACATTTTTATATTTATGAATACCTAGGATTATTTTAATAAATAATAGTTTTGACAATATGTTTTTTTTTTTAAAAATCATATAATAAGAAACCAAATCAAATAATAATGTTATTTGGTATAAAACCGAATAAACCGAAAACCGGTAGTATAAATACCGAACCAAACCAAATTAAATATGGTTCTAATATGGTAGCTAACTTTTATAAACCGAATAACCGAAAACCGAAAAAATCAAACCAAAACTGGACCGAACACCATATTGAACAGGCCTAGTTTGCATTGCATATAAAAGCTACAAAATGAAAGAATATTGAAAATGTTAATTGCTAAACTATTAAAAATCAGTTATGAGATACTCAACCTTAATGCTCATCACGCCAAGTATCATTTGCAAAATAGACACAAATTAATTTCCTAACATAATATGATGCCTAAACGAGTTTTTTTTTTTTCCTTTGCCTTTGGTTGACTTGTGTTATTTGGTTTACTTTTTACTCTAATCATTCATAAACATAAAAGAATTATCTCTACCAGGGCACATAGATCCCTTGGTGTGTGACTTAGGAAAAGCAAAAACATGCCCCCAGTGTTCATAAACTTCAGAGGCAAAGACGAGCGGCAGAAATTATTGCCACATCTCAAACATCATTTGAAAGACAGCAATGTGAATGTGTTCACGGACGACGACGCTATTGGAGAACCGTTAAAGAATCTCTTCAAACATATCAGAAGGTCAAGGATCGTTATCGTCATCTTCTCCGTTAACTACTTGGAGTCAGGGTGGTGTTTAGACGAGCTGGTTGAGATCAGGAAATGCTTAGAGACTGAGAAAATTGACTTCGCCATACCAATCTTCTATAAAGTCAAGACTTCTCACGTCAAGGAACAGAACGGAAAGTTTGGAAAAAAGTTTGTAGCATTACAGAAAAAGCATCGCAGTTCCAGGATCATAAAATGGAAGAAAGCTTTGAGATATGTAGCTAAATTAATTGGACTGACTTATCAGAAAAGAAGGTCCTGCATGGCCATAAGATTAGATTTTATATGATTTAAAGGGTTATTTGCTTTAACTTTTATTTTCTTCAGTTCAATTTCAGAGTTGGATTTCATCAGGAAGATCGTTAAAATGGTTGATTTAACTTTAACCAAAATTTCGTCAAAGGATGGTGATAATAATAAAAATAGTCCAGAGACGTCTAAGGTGTGTTTCTTAGTTCTGACTTCTGATCTACATTTACATTCCTTTGTCTAAAATCAGAGATGGTGGTTAATTTTTACAGGGAGAAACATCAAATCTAATTGATGTCAATAAGATGCTCAACTTATCAAGGACATTGGACACTCGGGATCTGGAAATATCTTATCGTCAAGGCTTCATAGTCGGCTCTACCTGGAAAGATGGTATCATTTCGTCTATGCAGAGCAGGAGCTACAATTGGGTCTCTACCCCTGACTTCGTCTTTGTGTCTGTTTTGTATCCTAGAAAATTTCTCACAAATATCTATGCTTATGACTTATGAGTATTATATACTCCACAGGGTGTTGCTTCGAGGCCTTTGTTGTCCCCTAATTTTGCTCCTTTCGTCCAAGTACCAACATGCTACAGGCTGTTGGAGCCTAACGTTCCTCAAGATTATAGACGAACATTCTCATATCACAACAATATATATCAATATCCCCCTTGGCCTCGTAAGTTCAGATTTTTGACATATACCTTGATATATCTTCTGGTTAGTGACTAAGGACTTCGAATTTTTAAATCGACAGATGCAACGGGTTTGAACCTATACCCTACCAGACTTCCTCCTCGAGGCTCTGTATTTAGTTTGTGTCGTAATAATGCGTTATCAGGAGTTTTAGCGAGTTTATTTCCGTCAAATTTTGACCAAGGCCCTACCATAGATCCAACAAGCATGCACGATGAAATAGTTTCGACATCTCATGATGCGGAGACAGAAGACATAACGAGTTTGTTAGAGAAGCTTGAGCTTGAACGAAGAAGATGATCTAACAAACTTGTAACAGTTTGTTTTGATGGATCTCAAAATCCATTTCGAATTTACGTGTTACGTCTAGGGTTTTGATAACGTGTATAAGAATAAATCCAAAAAAAAGAATATAAATTGATAACGTCTAGGCTGATGATGAATCTCCACATTCAAGCTTCCAGTAGTATCTTAACTCATAGCAGAACTCTGAGATAACATATGTCCAAATATCTCTCTCCTTGAGAATAGATTCCTATCTGATTGTGTGCTCTTTAGCTTTGGTGTCTCCTTGCTCATCTTCTTCCAAAGTGCATAAATAAACAAGAGGCAAATTTTTTTTCTTTTCAAATTCATTACAACAAGAAAACTTTTAATTATACCGATTTTTCTTATTATGAGAATCTTTTAGGATACCCCAATCCTAACTAAAACTCACTCTAGAGTCTATTTTTTTGTTTATCAGGATCCTTCAACCTTGAGGTATACTCTCCCTGAATCTAGCTTTTAATCTTAACACTCCGAAAGTATGTGGACAACTATGTCAACACTTAATTCAAATCAGTGATATCAAAATCTTGATCACACAAGCTCTAAACAAAGATCTCTCGGTTTTTCTTATTTCTCAAAGACTTCTTTAGAAGCACGATAAATTAATATACACTAAATCTATCTATCTATCTATATAAACTAGAGTTTCCCTCTTTTTCCTTAGGTCATGTCACTAAATAAGTGATTCTGGGTGCGCCACGTGCCAGACAACACTAATTCGCAGCGTTTCATTTAAGTTATTCTACGTACTGATGGGCACTTTCTATTTGGGCCTTACTTTTGCACAATTGACCCAGCCCGTCGAGCAGTTCTAAGTGTAAACGCAACGACGCGTTTTAATATTAGGGTTTGACCAGTTTCATCGCCTCCGTTCTTGATCGAGTCACATCCTGAGTTCTGATAGCGTTCTTTCTTCTTCTTCATATCAATGACAAGAGCTATCAGTTACAGAGCCATCCTATTAAATTCCTTCTTAAATTCTTTTATCCACGATCTACCTTGAATGCAAGCGTCGCTCATGCAAAGCAGTGGAACTGCAACTATAAAAAGAGTAACCTGGCTACTTGACGAAGATGGGTCATAGAAGTATATGTTATCTTCTGGAAAAAGGTCATTAAAGCCTTGAAAGCCAGCAGGCATCTTCCAGTTACTGGAAAGTTTGTGGTGAGTGTTTGTTTTGGCTTATTTAGTATCATTAGAATCCGTTTTTTAATTCTTTCTATAATTCTTTTTTGTGTTGTTCGCTTGATATTCGAGATCTCAAGTATACAGTTTGTTCTGTCGTGCACAGTTGGCATCTTCCATATCCCGCTGATATCGAAGGTAAATTTATTTCTTAGGAATTATAACGAACTTATGACTTATGAGACTTATCCTCTTATGGCTTCTCTATGAAATGGACGGACAGAACTCGATATATAGTAGGTGGTGCTAATATGAGAGGGTGGCCTGAGAAGATGAGCGATGATGAGCTTGAGATCGTCAGGAGTGCTGGTGTTGTGCTCTTTCAAAGAGAGATCCCTGACTCCATCAATATTCAAGTTGCTAAGCTTTGTATCAAGTTTTTAAATTTATATGCTTCCAATATTGATGTCATTCAAAGGATGCATCTTTAGGTTTAGATAAAGCAATGGTGTCGTGAATATATACTAGAATTTACAAAATCTTCTCATTCCCTCACTTGAAATCTCAGCTATACCTTCTTTGCTGGTTTCTTTATATTAGGTCACATAGATAACCTGTTACGTTTCTCTCATTTTAGTTCGTCTTCTCCACATATCTCATTTTATTGGTGGGACTTTATCTCCATAATTTAGCTTTATTTTATTTTAAAGAACTAAATTTTACCAATGATGTTGTAGTTTTATTTTTGAAAATTAAAGCCTACCACAAGTTTCAGTTAACTTTTACCAATCATGCTTTATTTTTATTTTTAAAGCTACAACAAAAAAATTAAAACAATTTTTTTTTCTTATATATTTTAGGTAAAATCTCTACATTTGTGTTTTATATGCTGCAAAACTGTAAAATGAAAAAAATATCTAAAATATCAAATAAATTAGATAATCATAATAAAAATATCAATAAATATTTAGCATAGTTTTGGGTGTTTTAAAAATTATTGCAATATTTTAAATAACAAATATTATTTACATATCAGATTTTAAATAACAACAAAGTTTGATAATTTATTAAAAATATTAATTAAAGTTATTTTAGTTGATATAAAATAATTATTTTGTATATACATAACATAATTCATAAAATTTATTTGAAATATCTACACCCAACAGTTTACAGTTACAACAAATTTAACTACAACAATTTATCTACAAAAAGTTTATCTACAAAAAATTATACACTAACAACCAACTTACTTACAGCTAATTTTTTATAGCCATAGTCAAAACAATCATCACCATTATTTCTTCTCCTAACTTAACAAATCTATGGACATCACTTTAGTATCCCAAGTTGTGATATATGGAAAGGTTTAAGAGAATGACTACCTATGTCATAAAAGTTGACTTACTTTTTCCCTCCCACATCCATTTAGAACTATATGGTTAAACGTGATTGGGTTATCCTGATCCTCACATGTATTAATATATATACATATTTCAATAACTAAGACTAATAAAAAACTAGTCTCCGTATATATCTCGATTAATCTTCGATTTTTCGATAACTCGCTAGGTCCGAAATCACAGCCCGACTAGCGTCTAGCATAGTTTTAAACATGGTCAAAACCCCTTAATAATAAATCCTAGACAATAATCACTTAAGCCTAAACCTAAATGTTAATATATTTTTTGATTGGTGATATTTTTGAAAATGATACTTAAGGTCTGGTATTTCTAACAATTTCTCAACAAAAATTCACCATCTTTGTCCATTTAATATAAAAAAATGGACAAAGTTGTTACATTTGTTTTGCTATAGTTGTTTCTTTTCCAATTGTTACGTTTGTTTTGCTATAGCTGTTTCCTTGCCTGATCCTCACATGTATTAATATATATATATATATATATATATATACATATTTCAATAACTAAATATAATAAAAACTAGTCTCTGTATATATCTCGATTAATCTCTGATTTTTCGGTAATTCTCTAGGCCTGGATTCACTGCCCGACTAGCACCTAGCGTAGTTTCAAACATGGCCCAAACCCCTTAATAATAAATCCTAAACAATAATCATTTAAGCCTAAACCTAAATTTTAATATATTTTTTTATTGGTGATATTTTTGAAAAGTGGTACTTAACATATGGTATTTCTAACAATTTCTTAGCAAAAGTTCACCATCTTTGTCCATTTAATATATATAAAAAAGGAGACAATTAGCTGGTAATACATTCTAAAACGCGGCCGAAGAACCCAATTACACGGCGCTGAAACGCTATCCGGAGGTGCTCCGCCGCGATTTCACCATCAAAAAAATGGTGAAAGTTTTTGATGGTGTTAAATCATTCAAATCTGACAGTTTAACCCTAAATCTATCATTACTAACGATGAATTGATGTTTAAATGAACAAATCGCCTAAAAAGTGATGGATTATGTTGGAAAAAAAATGATGGTGGCCGCAAAATAATTAGGGCTACAGATACATGTCGAAGAAGAAGACAGAGAAAAAATTATTTATTGCCCTTCATTAAGAAAAACAAAAAAATACACAAAATATGGGGGTACCGGACTTTAAACCCGCAACGTTAGACCTTTACACACTGATACGAACCGCTAGACTACGAAAGAACATGTGGTAAATTGAAGAAATATATTATATATAACCATAAGTCTGATATAACTTAAAAACAACATCTCCGACTACTCCTCGAGTTTTTCCGATTTCCTAATAAATCACTAAGCGCAGGTGCACCACAAACGTAGCGCCTAGCGAATTTCCGAACAAGGACGAAAAAACGATTGCAATATTAGCAATATACCCCACGCACTCAGAAACATGCAAATCCAATACACTTTTACTCCCCCTTGACGGTTTTGCCCCTGCCCCAAACAGTCATCATCTTTCTCTCTCTCTTTTTCGAGTCTCCATCTCTGTCATATATCTTTTTTTTCCAGTTTTGTCTCTTAAAAATAGATCTCTTCTCCACTTCAACGAAGTAGAATTTTTTTCTTAAACACGCAATCAATTTGCTCATCAAATCCTTTTACCATTACTTAATTGGTTCCAACATTAATCTCCTCATCTTCAATTCATATTCATCATCAATATCAAATCTCAGATACGTCAAAATTTTCTTCTTTAATCTATAAATCTCCCACCATAAGTCTGATATAACTTAAAAACAACATCTCCGACTACTCCCCGAGTTTTTTCCGATTTCCTAATAAATCGCTAAGCGCAGGTGCACCACACGCGTAGCGCCTAGCGAATTTCCGAACAAAGACAAAAAACGATTGCAATATACCCCTCACGCTTAGAAACATGCAAATCCAATACACTTTTACTCCCACTTGACGGGTTGCCCCTGCCCCAAACACTCATCATCTTTCTCTCTCTTTTTCGAGTCTCCATCTCTATCATATATCTTATTTTTTTCAATTTTGTCTCTTAAACATAGATCTCTTCTCCACTTCAACGAAGTAGAACTTTTTTCTCAAACACACAATCAATTTGCTCATCAAATTCTTTTACCATTACTTAATTGGTTCCAACATTAATCTCCTCATCTTCAATTCATATTCATCATCAATATCAAATCTCATATACGTCAAAATTTTCTTCTTTAATCTATAAATCTCCCACCAATGAATTCATATAACTTTTTATCTCAAGCACACAATCAATTTGCTCATCAAATCCTTTTACCATTACTTAATTAGCTCCAACATTAATCTCTTCATCTTCAATTCATATTCATCATCAATATCAAATTCAGATACGTCAAAATTTTCTTCTTTAATCTATAAATCTCCCACCATTGAATTAAAGATGGGAATTCATTAAAGATTCCGATTAGTTGCAGGAATCAACAATCCACAAAGAGAAAAATAAAATAGAAAACTCAAACGTATGTTATTGTATGTTAACAAAGGATGTTAATTGTTTAGAATTATCGTAACATATATAACGTTAAGCTTTAACAAAAAAATGTTAACATTAAATAATATATAAGTTAATTAGATAATGGTATGTACTTATCTGTAATATTAAATGAATTAAATCCAATAGGATATTTAACATATAATATATAATGTTAGATGTAGTTTTTGATTTATATATGATACAATAGTTGTTAGCCGTTAAGAATATAAAATTAACTAGGTAATTCTTTACTTAACATGGTAACTTATTTTGTAGCACTAAAAATCAATATATGACATCTACTTTGTCATTAGAAATAGTCCAATGTAATGAAAAGGGTGTTCTTTATTAGCAAAAGTGTACTGGCTGAACAGTTGAGAATGTAGTAGTTAAATAGATGTTGATTAAGTTAGACTGGTAACTTACTTTTGTAGCATCTAACAAACTTAGTATCAGGTAACGTCAACTATTTTATTAACTTCTTATCAACTATTTTTAAAAATGTCAACATGTGTTGTAACACATTAGACGGATTATAATACAAATCAGAGAAATTAACCCGTAATGCTTTATCAAATTTTAGTGGTCTCCTGCATCCTTTTCTTTTAGTTTCTTTTTGTTCCTCATGCAAATCAAATCAACAAAAATAACACCCCAACAAATATGGATCTCTTGATGGATGTCCTTCTCATATTAGGCGCATCATGTAGTCAACAGCCTCGTCCTCAACCTCGTCATCCCAAGAGAAATCTTGGTCACTGAATGTTGTGTTTTCGATGATGGATACAACTTTGTCCTGAAATATATAGTGTAACTGTTAACTTGCGTAGAAACGGCTAATAAAAATACTAACCCCAATAATATCAGTGTGAAGCATATAGTTGGTGTAAAATAAAAATATTTACATGCTAACGAGAAAATAATGCAAGGCACATAGTTAGTGATAGGTTTTGAATCTAAAAAAAACGCCTTTTAAAGCCATGGGACTTGTTTTTCCTTAACTCGTATGAACATAAGCGGAACAACTAAAACACCTTAAGTGATTTAACTCAGGTTTAGAACCCGACCACACTTCTTCAGGTAACTGATAATCATTGGCAGAATTTGGTGATCGGTTTATAATGTAAACCGCCGTTGATGCAGCTTCGGTTTCCACTCTTGTTTGATGATCTTCCCCTTTCCTCCATGTATAACCCTTCATCTTGTGACTTTGAAAGCTTTCCACTTTCAAGTAACTGTCGTTCCTTAGACCTAGCAGCTCCCGTCACTTCATTAATCTTGAGAGTGTCTCTGCCGTATTTGAGAGTCTCTTTAAGATGTTCATACATACGGGGAATTGAGTTTAGTAGCAGGATAGCTTGAACTTCTTCTGAAACATCCACGTTCAAGTTATTTAAGTCTGCTACTAACTTTAGAAAATCATCAACATTAGCATATGTGCCCTTGGAATCACTCATCTTGAATGTATAGAACCTATGTTGCAAGTAGATGTGATTCGGCAAAGATGTCTCCATGTACAACGTGTTTAAAGCGTTCCACATCGCAGCAGCTGTGTCACAGTGGCTGATCTTCCATAGAACTTGGTTACCTACGTTCAAAACGATTAGGTCTTTAGCTTTCTCCGATTTCTTGAGCTTTTCTGGATCAATCTTTGAACCCGTTGAATCTTCTCTTGTGTCCTTGGTCTCCCCTTCTGATTCCTCCGTAGCAGTCAAAAAATCCATCAGAAGTGTCTCATCAGTTAGGATTTCTTTTAGCCCTAGAACCCCAAAGTGAGCCAGCATACGAACTTTCCACAGTGAGAAGTCTCATGTTCCCTCGAACCGGTCCACCTCGATCCTCGTCTTACACATCCTTAAAGCTCCCGCAATCAAACCTGGATTGCTCTGATACCACTTGTTAGGTAGGTTTTGAATCTAACTTTATGCTCAAAGATCAATCGTATAATCAAACACTTCTCTTAATTTTATTAACTTCAAAGGTTTTCTCAAGAACACAAAATAGATCACAAGACAATTCTTATGCTAAGACAAACTTGATCTCTCTATCTCTCGTGTTCTCTCTTGTATCGGATAATTCTAAAAGCTATGACTACCTCAGTATATATAGTACTTGGATTTTCATATTTCCTATTGAGGTAACAATTCTATTGACCGACTTTCTTAACGAGAAAAGGAAACTAACGTTTTTCTTGTATTGGGTTATGTAATTGGGCTGGAAGATGAGATTGAGCCATATACCCACAGTTAGCGTCTATGATGTATGATAGCAAACGGTCCAGCTATGTTAAAATTAATGTTAACATATACTAGGAATGATACTGACCATGGAAACAATTTTCAGTCAAGAACCAATTTTCCATGGAGACAGCCAACGACGGTATGATTAGCAGTTTCGGGCAATGGCTAGCATGTAAGATGTAAAATACCAGCTATTAGATTATGTACCGTACATTCTTCATCTATATCTCTGTCGTATGCAAGGATTCACCGGATGTCTTTCAAACAAAAACCAGATCTCGCATTTTTTTTCACTAACATATTGACTGAAGCTTGAGGAAAATGATGGATTCTCTGATAAAGATATAACCTTTCAAAACGTCTAGTTCTGCAGAAATTCATCTCATATTCAAAGGCGATGAGAATGGATTCAATTCATTTTTGGTTTGTGATATGAGTTAACTTTCTCTGCTACCAGTTCTTCTCCAGCAATATAAACATATGCTTGGGGAGTTTGAACCTTCCACTTACAAACGAATAAGAATGTTAAGACAAGAAAATTTTGAATTCAAATAATGGAGAATACTGTTGTTTGCGAAAACAAATAAAATATTAGAGTTACTTACCGTACCGTCGAGAATGTCAAACGAGTTATAATGCAAATCAGATAAATTAATTAGCAATATTTTCTCAGACGTTAGTGCTTTAGTGGTTATTTTTCTCTTTTTTCTTGTGTTTATGGATCTTAAAGAGATAAGAGAGATGGAGAAGAAAGATTATTGTGTGAGCAAAAGATTTTAGATGAGAGATAGAAGCACAGAGATAGTTTGGGCAGGGGTGATAGTTTGGACAGGGGTAGTTTTAGGTATTAAAATTATTAGTATTGCTCATTTATGAGTTTTCTATGTATATGGAGCCTAATTACCGAAAACAAATTATCACATTTTTGGCGAAATTACCCTTTCCATTTATCATAATTAATGAAGTAAATAGTTTTATGAATATAAACATATAAAAAACAGAAACAATTGATAAAATACTTATGTACACAAAATGTTATTTTTGAATTGTAAAACTTGTTAAATTATAATTTAAAATTATATTCTAGAGAAATAAAATTTCATCTTTTTCGGAAAAGAGCATGATAATTCTAAATATGAAGAATGTGAAATTTATGCATTTCAAAGGTAGTTACATTTATTCTGAAAGTATTTTTTTTATTTTTATGAGAGTTCTAACTTCTTATGAATACAAAATCTAGTCACAACTCAAAAGTTTACATAGAATATAATTACGTATTAGTTGTATATTTTCTATGCAGTATATAAATTACTTTCTACGGATAAGAAACAACAGATTTATGAAAAGATGAAAAGTTCAGTTATGAAAATATTTGTAATCTTTTTATTTTCTTAAAACGTGTATAGGTGTTTTTTGTCAAAAAAATATTAAAAAATATCGAATTAACCTCTTGTTCTTCATCCAACCATGATCTCTCCATAGTTTTATATTTTTAAAAAAATATTATATCCTTTTATTTTAATTAAAATTTTCAAAATATGATTTCCTTTTATTTTTTAATATTAATATTATTTGCTTTTATTTTAAAATATTATTTCCTTTGATTTTTATCTTTAAAAATATATTATTCCCTTTTATTCTAAAAATATTTTAATTTTATTTCCTTTTACTTGTAATTAAGAAAATTTAATATCTAAAGTAATTAAAAATTATATTTCATTTATTAATCAAGGGTTAATTTTGGGATTATAAAAAGGATTATACTATAGAGACAAACTAATAATGGTTTTATAGTTAGAGAACAAATATGGTGAATTTTTGTTCTCTTTTGGAAAATTTTCCAAATTTAAAAGAGTTGTATAGAAACTATAGAAAATAAAATATCTGAAATAATTGCTTAACTATAACAAATAAAAGAATCTGGGTGTTTTGTTGACTTTCTACACTAATAATTTTCAAACTTTCTTTTTGGTCAGCAATGATTTTCAAACTTAAAAGCAGTATCTCTAACAAGGCACATAGATCCAAGTTGGTGGAGGAGATGTGGAAAAGCAAAAACAGGCCTCAAGTGTTCATCAACTTCAGAGGCAAAGACGAGCGGCAGAAATTAATGCCACATCTCAAACATCATTTGAAAGACAGCAATGTGAATGTGTTCACGGACGACGATGCTATTGGAGAACCATCAAAGAATCTCTTCAAACATATCAGAAGGTCAAGAATCGTGGTAGTCATTTTCTCAATTAACTACTTGGAGTCAGAGTGGTGCTTAGACGAGCTAGTTGAGATCAAGAAATGCTTAGAGACTGAGAAGGTTGACTTTGCCATACCAATCTTCTATAAAGTTAAGACTTCTCACGTCAAGAAACAGAGCGGAAAGTTCGGCAAAAAGTTTGTAGCTTTGCAGGAGAATTATCGCAATTCCAGGGTCAGGAGATGGAAGAAAGCTTTAAGATTCGTAGCTAAGTATGTTGGACTGACTTATCACAAAAGAAGGTGTGGTTTTAATTTATTTATTTTTATCACAAAGGGTTTGGTTTTATTTATTTTTTTGTTAAATGAAGGTGTGATTTAAGACATGATAAAAATATTATATTATCATATATATATATATATATATATATATATATATCTTGCAGTTCAGTTTCAGAGTTGGATTTCATCAAGATGATCGTGGAAAGGGTTGATATAACTTTAACCAAAATTGCATCAAATGAAAATAATGATAGTCCTCCAGAGACGTCTACGGTATGTTCTTTGTGCTGCCTTCTGAGATACATTTACATATTGTAGACATCCATCTAAATGATGTATCCAAATACAAAAACGAACATGATCTTAGTGATTTTTCTTTTCTCTAGAATTAACATTGTGGCTGAATCTTTACAGGGAGAATCATCAAATCTGACTCTTGTCCATCACTTAAACAAGATGCTCCCCTCGTCAACGACAATGGAATCTGTGAATCTGGAAAGATCTTATCTTCAGGGCTTCATGTTTGGCTCTGCTTGGAAAGATGCTATAAACTCGTCGGCGCAGAGTAGCAGAAACAGTTTCATGACTTTTCATCCTGCAAATCCTCTTCACTATAGGGCCTATAATTGGGTGTCTACCTCTGTGTCTCCTGAGTTTGTTCTATTTCTATAATATTTCTCACGTTTGATATGTGTGCTTATGTGTGTGACTTCACAGGGTGTTGATCCTAGGCCTTTTTGCTATGGCCTGTTGGAGCCTAAGACTCAATATGAGTCATATGACCACTGGAACTTTTGGAAACTTCCGCTTCCTGATGCTGAGGAGGAGCCAGAAGAACTAACGAGTAGTGTTTCATTGGATTTCGACCAATACCCTACCATAAATTCAACAAGCACACACGACTATACAGTGTCGACATCGCATGCTGCGGAGCGAGAAGACAAAACGAGCTGTATTTCATTCTTGTGTAGCTGTTTCAACCGTTGTTTCTCTCTTATATGGGGAGCAAAAGAAGATGACAAAGACTAGTCAACGTGAACCTTCAGTTGCCACTTGCTAGGAATTGAACTGCTTCTCGTACTTGTACTTGTGCCATAAGCAAAAGCCTCTGTTTTCTTTTTCTAAGAAAAGTTTATGATTACTGATCATCCTCTACCGGTGATTGTTGTCTGCAAATGTAATACCTTATTGAGGGTGTAACTATATGGATTTTACATCGTAGAAAGTTGATTTATCAGATAGTCTGTGTGTTATATATGTTCGTACCATGCAGTTTGAAAATTAAAAACACCAACACAAATGGATCAATTATTTGGATTTATGGACCGCGTTGATGTCATATTATATGAAATATATCATTTTTCAAAAATGAATGAGACAATGAAAGATGATGTCGGGAAAAGAAAAAAGAATAAGACAATGAAAGAAGGTTGACAACAATATACTATACGATAAAGTAAGACTCCATGGCTGTAATACTATTTGTTTAAAGACCAAGAGACCAAGAACTCCATATAAACATCTACTTAGACAACTTGCTCTATGATGACAGGTTTCTTTTTGTCCCTATATAAAAGTGGCACATCAAATGTGTTTGCTTAATGTAGCAGTTTAAGATGCAAAAGGAGACTGAGACTCGTCAAAACAATAATATATCCCTTGCTGGAGATCATTATCTTTTATATACAATACATTTTTGTATAGATTTTATATCGTGTAAACAACAAGCTCTACAGAAAAATATGTCTCAAGTGTGGGAGAGTTATGTTGGTCCCTCAATTTCATTAGTACCACATAAATGGACCCATGAGCTGATGTGTACTTACTAACCCCTTTCTGGACATCTGATAAGAGATATCGAATAATAACATTTTTTCCCTCAATTTCATTAGTACCACATAAATGGACCCATGAGCTGATGTGTACTTACTAACCCCTTTCTGGACATCTGATAAGAGATATCGAATAATAACATTTTTGGTGTATTGACTTCAAAATGTAACCGATTTAAACACTATAATTAGATTTTGACCCGCGCTTTTAAAGCGTAGGATTATGTTTATTGATAAAAAATTTAATATGTTTGTTAGTTCATAATATAAATAAAAAGACCTATTTGTTCAATCCATTCCTATTTGATGAATTGAAATAATCCATAAAAATGCTATTTGTGAAAATCTTTACTTATTAATCTTAGATTGGTTTTGAAAAGTCGATTTTTAAACTTTTTAAATATTAATTTAAAAATAATTAGAACTTTAACATCTATAAAAAATATAGTTGACTAAGCACATATATTTATTAGATTTAATTAATATCAATTTAGAAAATAATTAATTTAAACCATATCAGATAAAAATTATTATAACATAATTTTTTTATTATATATTTCATAATATTATCTAATTTTTTGACCTATCTATATATACAGCAAATGAAATTTTTCTATTGCAAACAATCATATTTAAGAAGGTTAACTTCTTTTTGTATATATAAAGAACAAATTTTTGGCCCGTATATATATTAAAGTTTCTTTAATATTTAATTTATTTTGGGATTTTGGGTAACCAACTATTAGACTATAAAGTTTTTGTTTCAAATTTTGAATTATTTTAAATTTATAATTTAAAGAGTTGTTTTGATATATGATGATGATGACTAAAATATCATTTGTACATTATAGTTGAATTTTCAAACGTAAACCATAAAAATTAGGACATTATCCTTTGGTATATTATTTGGTGATGTATCAAATGTACTTTGATGCACATGCAGATAATGACTCTAGTAACTTAGTTGGTAAAATATAATAATTTATTTGATGATATATATTTCGTAAAGTTTTGTTAGAATTTAGTTATATAGTTAATATTTAGTCATTAGGTGTTACAATAAAAAGAAGTATACATTTAATATTCATGTCAGTAGGTGTTATAATAAAAAGAGATACGTATATTTTTGATTTACTCAACGAATACGTATGAAGCATAGTTTTTCAACAACCTTAAAGTATAATAAATGAGTATGGCATAGTCAATATGTCGACAATATGTCGAGAGATATATAGGTCATGTACATATTAACCATAGTCAACAACATTACGTACTATTAATTGGTTATTGTTGATTAGTTCGAGAGAGATATAGGTCGGGTAGTTAATCTCTTTTCATTTCAGTTTTTTTCTTTAATGATTTTTTAATTATTAGTCAAAACTATAATGGGTATAACATCCGTAACAATTGTATAGTTAGAAGACTAAAAAATAACTAAATCTAATGAAAGAATCCAACAACTTTGTTTAAGTAGATTTTTGAAGACTCCTTCCCCTTTAATAGTATTGACTAGATTTTGACCCGCGCTTGAAAGCGCGGAAATCTATTGTTGATTAAAAGTTTATATAATTAGGTTTTGTTTTTATTTAAAGTATGTGTTAGTGTAAAATCAATAATCCAAAATTTGTGGTGATGATTGTTTTGCATTAGTTTTTAGTTTCAGTTTTTATTTTTAGATTTGGTTTTAGATTTAGTTTTTTGATTTTTAATTTTTAAATTTCTAGTTTTGATTTTCAGCTTTTGGTTTGGGTGTTTAGCTTTTAGATCCGCTGAGTTAGTTTGAACTCATAACTACCAACAAACGAATCCAAAGAATCGAACATCTAATTTAAAACTGAAAAGGTGACAATTTTTATTTAAAAAAATTGCAATAGTTTATTTTGTAAATAAAAAAAACAAAAGCAAAAATATAACATGCATTTTCAGCTTTTGGTTTTGGATTTTAATTTTTAGATTTGGTTTTTAGTTTTGCTTTTCATTTATTTTTTTTAAATCAGTAAATTATTTAAGAAAAATAAAATAAATAAACTATTATAAAAGTTACCATTGAAAATTATCAAGACAAAGTGATTGTTATTAAAATAAAAAAAATATTAACATGTTCTAAAGTACATGATTTAAATAAATGATTAATAATATAGAATTTTGTTTTGTTAAAATATTAAATACTTTTGAGCCTTAAAATAGTAATTGATTTTTTGATCCATTAAGGTAGAACATTTATTCAATGTTTTTTTGGAGTTTTGTTTTTAATTCTAAGCCCATAACCCAAACTATATACTTTGTCATAAATATAAAAGTAAGTCCAAAACTATATTCCATAAATAATTGTCAGTTTAATTTAAGTATTGATGATATACTTCTCCTTCTTCATTTTTCATCTACAAAAAAAAGCACTGCCTTACTCTTCAACACCACCGTCAAACACAACCCAAATGACGAACTTCTCTCCCTCATGGAAACGTGATCAAGTGTTCATCAGTTTCAGAGGTAGTCTAAGAAAAAATTTAGTCTCTAAAAGAAAAACTAGAGAGGAGCAATATCAATTTTTTCATGGACGAGTGTGAGACCGTTGGGAGTCCAATCACAATACTCTTTGGACGTATCAGAGAGTCAGGTGTTGCACTCATCTTCTTCTCAGACGAGTACCCCGAGTCATGCTGGTGTTTAGACGAGCTCGTTGTTATCAAGAAGCAAATGGAGTTAGGATCTATTGTCCCTTTTCCAGTGTTCTACAAAGTGAGAGCTACCTCCGTCAAGACTCAGACTGGTTGCTTCGGCAATACTCTACTCAGAACTGAAGATCTTGTCCGCAAGAAAGTTGATCAGGGAAGCTGCAAGTCAATACTTTTGATTAACGGTTTGATCTGGAAAAGGAGGCAAGCTCTCGTCTCTATTGGAGGAAGAATAGGGTTTTCACATAAACATACGACGGACGGTGATTTCTAAAAAAAACTTGTGGTCAAAGTTAAGGAACTAGTAGAGAAAATTTCCTCTCCAAGAAATGATCTTACAGTAGTCACAGAGAAGCCTCTGGTGCATCCTCGGGAAGCAGTAACGTCGCTGTTACATCCTCATATGATGGTGCCGTTTCCCTTAGCACTAATCATCTGGTGATTTTTGACGTAAATACTCTTAAGAACCCTGTCCTTACTCAGAAACTAACCGAGACGGGTCAAACTGGAAAGACTCTCTTGGTGTTTGTTAGGTTCTCTGGAAGACAACTGCAGTCAGGTTTATTTCTTAATCATTCAAAGTTTCTTCTCCCTGGTTGTTTTATTTTTAATTCTGCACACTACAAGAAAATTGAGTATTCATTGCGACGGAAAAACGCTATTGTACGATACCATAGCGTTATTAGGTACGCTGTATCATCGGCCGCGATAATAGGTTTGACACTTAATATAGTGCTTTATGCTTCCGCTACAGTATGTTTTAGTTAGATAGCACTTTCCGTTTTGCTATTTAAATTGTTTAATATAGCAATTGTATTTCGTTATTGATCTCATGTCATATATTTTTACAGAATTTTTTTGTAGCGTTTATATTTCCAATTAATTTAAATCCGAAATATACAAAAAAAAATATTAAAATGAAATTTAATAATTAAAACTAATTTATTAAAATTATAAGTCTACAGTTCCATTTGACATTCAAGTACAACAAAGATCAAACAACACAAACTTTCCAAACAAAGCAACAGAGTTTTGAAATCCAAAGCAAAGACACATAGTTTTGAAACATACAAACATCAGACAAATTTTACTTTGTCATCAGGCCAAGCCACAGTGGTACCTAGAGCATCGGATATGAATTCCACTTCTGCATTTGGTCTCCAAACTCTTGCGTCTCCAATCTTTGCCACTAGAACGAAAACCTTACAAGCATTTTCTCCTAATGGGACAAAGTGTACTCTATCCTCTGGATTTGTGGAAACTAGACGACCTTCAGCCACAGTCTTACCTGAGTTTAAGCAATCCAACAAGAGGCACTTCTTCTCTGGACTTGATTTTGCTGTGTCCAAGCTGTTACTAACACTCTATCACCCAAAGTGGCAAATAAAAGATAAGACCGGAGTTAATAACAACCACAACACATCTATTGAATGTTCCAAAAGCTTACCCGAGGTGAAGAGGATAATGATGACACTCTAAAAGGTGACTGATTAATGATATCAATCTTCTGAATTGGCCAAGCGATACTGAGATGAAGTGCATCAGCAACTGTTGTCATCTCAGGACTTGGTCTCCACAGAAAAGCATCCTTCTTAATGACCTTTTCAATCTTTACAATGGCAGCATTGGGTCCAAGGGGAATATTGTTGACCAATTGCTTTGGATCA
>CAKOAT010172932.1:70778-82807 GCA_932364175.1 Eruca vesicaria subsp. sativa
TTTCTTGCTTCTTCAGAAAACTGTGGCCACTTATCCTTCACAGCGGACCAAGTGATAGAGTCTACTGGGTGCCGCATTGTACCATCTGAACTAGCATTGTTGAAATGCCAAAGTAAATCTTCAGCCATCCTTTTAGATCTAAACATCCTCCTCAATCTGTCTTTGATTGGAAAATATCTTAGAACCTTAGCTGGAATCCATGTCCTCTCCTCACCCGTGTGCTTATCCCTTTCCCATCTTGAAAGGCCACATCTTGGGCAACTTGTGATGTCCTTGTATTCCTTACGGTAAAGTATGCAGTCGTTTGTGCAGGCATGTATCTGATCGTATCCAAAACCAATAACTTTCAGGAATTTCTTCATTGAATCTGTTGAACTTGGAAGGACATTATCTCTAGGAAGCATGTCATGAACTACCGTCAGTAGCTGGTCGAAGTAATTCTCAGACATACCACTCTTGACTTTGATGCGGTAAAGCGCCATAATTGCTGAAACCTTTGTGTGGTTGGGACAGCCAGAATATAGTGGATTTTCAGCATCTTCGAGTTTCTTCCTAAACTCAGATTCCTCTTTACTGTCACCTTCTTCTATCTGAACTTCATCGTTGTTATGGGGCTGTGGAGCTTCACCATCAAAGAAAGCAGTTCTGAATAAGTCATAAGCTTCATACTCTTCACTTTCGATATGTGATGGCTTATCAGCCTTCGCATCTCCATGTTGAAACCAACTCTGCTTCCTCTTGTATTTCTGATCCATACCTTTGATGATTAAATGATCCACCACTGTCTCTGTCGGCTGATGACACAAGTTGCGGCAGTCAATGCAGGGACACAACATATCACTCGGTTGACCCAATCTTAAAGCTGATTCTTTCACAAAAGAAAATGCTCCTTCCTGATACTTAAGGCTAGCCCTGCAAGACACAAACATTTCAAAACTCATATCTCAAACACTGTTTACTTAAAAAAAAAATGAAAATATATAGACACGCTTACACATACCTTGGTAGCCAAACCCATTTCTTGTCCATTGTTAAAAAAAAACAGTGCTCCAGATCCAAGTGTACGTACAATACACGAATAAGGTTTCGTAAATCACAACACTGAAACAGAAAACTAAAATCTGAAAACAATATCGAAGGAACGAGAAACTCACAACTAAATTAATTGTACTCCTTTAATTTGAGAAGATTTTTGCAAAAGAAGCATCGAGTATTAGTTAAAACAAAAATTGATGACGAAATTGAAGAACCCTAATAGATGAAAACTGTAGATCTAATAGATCTAAAAGATGAAAACCCTAAATAAATTAGAAACAGACTGAAACCCTAACTCAATTCGAAAATTGAGGACAAACTCGAAGACCCCTAGATCGATTAATCTTACTCGTGATTGGGGAAACGAGATGACTCCTTCGACAACTAAGGAATGAAAGAGATTGTGAATCAAACAGAGAGGGGGAGTGAGGATTTTGAGTTTATTTCGATCAAACAGAGAGGTGGATTTGAGAGAGAGTTGAGAGGTTTCGATAGAACTGAGGTGAGAGGGTGAAAGGGCACTTTTTTGCCTTAGAATTTTTTTGTGTGGGAAACTAAAATTTTAGGTGTAAAAATCCTGCGTATTGGTTTACATAACACTTTCAATTTTGTTTTGCTATCAAAAAGTAACCGCGAAAAACATTTAGCTAAAAAAATAAGCCGCGTATCAAATTTTAATTTCCGCCTAAATTAAAGATAGCGTTTCATTAAAAAAAACGCTATGGAAAAAAACGCGTGTCGTAAACCATAGCAAAAACACAAAAAACGCTATACTGGTGTGCTACGAATAATCGATATTCTTGNTGTTTTGCTATCAAAAAGTAACCGCGAAAAACATTTAGCTAAAAAAATAAGCCGCGTATCAAATTTTAATTTCCGCCTAAATTAAAGATAGCGTTTCATTAAAAAAAACGCTATGGAAAAAAACGCGTGTCGTAAACCATAGCAAAAACACAAAAAACGCTATACTGGTGTGCTACGAATAATCGATATTCTTGTAGTGGCAGTAAGTTAAATCTCGATGAACCAGTCAACTGATACATACATTAGGGTGAAAAAAACTGCATTTAGTAGATAGGTAAGTTTTCTTGTGAAAAGGAATACTGGATAATTGGATATTGAAGCTGTATGGATCTAAAGGTTGTAATTATTCATTCATATAATCAACATAAAAATTCTAAAATAGGTATTTACCTCACTTATGTTTCTATCTAAGTGTTTTTGTTTGTTTCGTGTTTGATTCGCGTTAGTTCACAACATTTACCTAGTTATTAGTATTTTTACTTCGTAAGGTTCTGCTCTCAAGCCTCACTTAGTTACCAAGAAATCTCAAAATTTTACTGGCACACCAGCTTATTGTCTCCTCTCAAAAAATCCAAGATCAAAGCTACTCTTTACAAGTTCAAGTCACTATTAAGTTTCTTGCATATCACGTAACACATTTCTCTGTTGTATACTTCACTCCCTTTGGATTAACACTGACAGATTGCACAGATGTGGTAGCAGTTTGAGAGAGTAATGACAATTTTCTGAACCGTCTTGGCGAAGATAACAGTCCCATGATGCTTTGACCTGTTTTTTCTTCTTATGCAACGTTATGAAGGGTCTTGCTATGATGATAAGCCTCCGTCTCGTATAGTGTACTGTTCATCATTTTTGGCGAAAAAAACAGCTCGGAAAAATCCTACTGAGCTTTCTGAAAGCAGGAGATGGTACAAATGAGAGGCTGAAAGAGTCAGAGGTTTCAATAGTTGTCTTCTCGGCCAAGTATCCCGTGTCACAACAGTGTCTTGATAAGCTCGTTGAGATCAAGTAGCTTATGGACGCAGGAGAGATCATTCCCTTTCCCATTTTCTACGATTTGAAGGTTGAGTCCGTTCAAAAAGTGACGGGATGGTTCCTTTCTAGGCTTCTCAAGAGGGAGGCTGAAGTGCGTGCAAACGTTAATACGGGCAATGAGAAGTCTATTCTTGACACCGAAGCAAGAATCTTGGGATGGAAACAAGCTCTCTCGTCCGTTTCGTCAAGACCGGGATTAGCATATCAACATAGGTATGTCTGTAAGTGCAAAGATGACACCACAATAAGGTAATGCACAAGATAAATCAAGAGACAAAACACCAATAGCTTTATTAGAAATCGCCTTGTACACTATATTACAAGATCTGTTTAATCAGCTTTACACGTCTAGTGTTAACACCCTAACACTCGTCACTGAAAGATTCCTAAGCTACTCACTTATGTCTCTCTGCCGTCAAGTACTTCAGCCTCTGCTTCAGCACAACCCAAGAACACCTTAAGAGCTTCTCTCTCTCTCTCTATAAGATTAGTCTCTGTGTCTCTGTCTCTCTACAGACGACCCTTTTGCTGTCTTATACTTATTCTCCACGTTCCTGAAATCCTAGTCTCCAAGGAACACAATATGGACATCTTCCATAACATTAAGTGCAACTTTCCTTTTCTTGAAATGCACTTATTCCTCTTTCCTTAAGTCATAAACTTTCTCCTCAAGTTTACTCCTCTTGCCTTTTCTCCAAGATACACCCTTGCTCTCCAAGTCTACACGACTCCAGCTTAGCATCTTGACTCCACATGGTCTTCACCACTCAACACGACGTCTGCCTCAGCAACTACGTCAGCGACTACTTCAGGGCGGACATCTTACATCTTCAATCTCTCCCCTTTAGCTTTGTGTGCCAATCAAGCACAACATCCTTCTGGTTCAACAACCACGTTCCTCACTTGGAACCTTCCATACCAAATGTGTTTTTCTCCCCCACGAGATGTGCACCACACCATGCTTTTCTCCCCCATGAGATAAGCATCATCTACTTCAGGACGTCCATCACCATGCTCTTCTCCCCCATGAGATATGCACTCCTTGGACCAGAACGTCACCACTTCTCCCCCTGCTTGATTGCATACTAAGTTAAAACACAGATGCTTAGATGTCAAGCCTTCCTTCACAGTAGTCATGATACAGCCCCTACTGCAGCGGAATAGATTACAAGTACTGCATCACGATCTGACGCACCTGTCGAACTACCTTTTGACCCACTTCTGTTGAGGACTTGGCTTCCTTCATGCGTCGTCTCCTTGACCATGAGCCCCTCCTCATCCACCCCGAGTGCTCTCTGCACTCGTTGCTATTGTCTTGGAGTGATTTCGCTATCACCCTCCTGAAGATCATCTCGCATCACTTCCTGACGCACTTTGATCTCTTTCCCCTTTGAACCACAAACAACTTCGTGTCCTGGCTCCAGACTTGATGCTTCTTGATCTTCCTCAAGATCACTCCTACCAGAGCTGCACCCTTCTTCTGATGTTCCTTTCTTGACCTCATCAAGTAAGCCACTCTTGGCTATAAACACCTCTTCAACCCCCTTTGGTTTAGTGAACGTCTTGTTCACCTTCTTGGCCATGTTTCTGCTCTTCTCACGAGCAAAACACTCCACCTTCTTGTGTCCAATCTTCCCACAGAACCAGCAGCACATCCGATGTTGCTTCTTCTTGGGCCTGACACAGTTGATGATGCACCGATCAGCCTCCTTTCTTGTACCAGATGCACAACCATGCTTCAGAACCTCCTGTCTGACCTTCATGTTGCTGCACTGATGTACCACTTTTGGCTTGTTACTCACAGCCACGCGCTGTAGAACTTCATGCCGTACTCCTTGTCGTACGTCCCGACGTACTTCCTGACAAACATCTTTGGCTTCACTTTTTGAAATGCTCCCTTGCACAAACTGTGACCGCCCCTTCTGCTGTACGCCAGTGCTCTCACCTCCTCGGTATCCCAGTCCCCAATTTGCCTTGGCTGGTTGTCCCATTGAGAGTATCTTATCCAACTCCTTGGATCCACTATTGAGCATTCTGATTTGTTTGTGATTCTCAGCCAAATCACGTTCCAGCTTCCTTGCTCTCTCTTGTTCACCAGTAGCAACTCTTCTCAGTTTGCTAACTTCCTCTTCAAGAGACTCATTCTTCTCTTCTACAGCAGCAAGTTCCTCACGAAGTTCTTCAAGCAACTAGTTTTGCTTCTGAGCGACATTCTCCAATCTCAGATTCTGATCATTGACCGTCAACCACTTGTTGAGCAGCACATGATACTCCTCATCATCTGTACTGCGATCTGAATCAGTGGATTCACTAGATCCCTTCTTGCGTGCACCAAATGCAACCATGTTCTTCAACACCTTTTTTCATCTTCTTCAGACTCTGAATCATCAGACGACTGAGCTCCTTTTCTCTTCTTTGAGTTTGGACATTCGCGCCTTGTGTGTCCAACACCTCTGCACTCAGAACACTTAAGTTTCTTTCGTTGTGCCATAGGACAGTCAGCCTTCGCATGACCAACTCCTTCACACTCGTAGCACTTGATAAAGTCTCTTTTTCTACCATTGCCATGATCACCTCCTTGACGATCATACTGATTTCTGCCACCAGAATGAATCTTCCAACCAAAATTCCTAGCCAACATACCCACAGTATCTTCAAGCTTCTGGAATCTATCACTATCTTTGTCAGCTGCAAGCGCTATACTCCTTGGCGCACTGCTTGACGTAGAGACTGAACTACTATCTGTCTCCATCTCTTGTGCCTTCAGCATACCCACAAGCTTATCAAACTTGAGCTCATCCGTGTTGGTAGTCATCTGCAGGACTGCCTTGTGAGCTTCAAACTTCTTTGGAAGACAGCGTAGTAACTTCTTTACCAGCTTCTTCTCCTTGTACTTCTTCCCAAGTACAAATGCTTCATGCGCCATAGCACTGAGTTTGGCACTAAAGCTCGCCACAGAATCAGCATCCGACCATCTGAGATTCTCAAACTGCGACCCAAGATGATCTAGGCGTGTCCTCTTGACACTCTCATCTCCCTCAAACGAATTCAGCAGGATCTCACACGCCTCTTTAGCTGAAATACTCCCCTGAATCAGCTGAAACTGTTCTGCTTCAACAGCTCCGAAAATCACCGATAACGCCTTTGCATTAAATTTTGATGCACTGCGCTCTACCTCTGACCAATCTTCTTTTGGCTTAGGCTTCTTCTCATCTCCTGTGACTATGGTGGGCTCCTCCCAACCAATCTCCACAGCTGTCCACGCATCTTCATTGATTCCTCGAATCATCTGCTTCATGCGAGCCTTCCAATGACCATACTGGTCCGCATTCAACATGATTACCTTCTGCATCGTAACAATCGTGTCCATCTTCACCTTCAGGATTACACCGGTAACTTAGGTGCCCGCTCTGATACCACTTGTAAGTGCAAAGATGACACCACAATAAGTTAATGCAGAAGATAAATCAAGAGACAAAATACCAATAGCTTTATTAGAAATCACCTTGTACACTCTATTACAAGATCTGCTTAATCAGCTTTACACGTCTAGTGTTAACACCCTAACACACGTCACTGAAAGATTCCTAAGCTACTCACTTATGTCTCTCTGCCGTCAAGTACTTCAGCCTCTGCTTCAGCACGACCCAAGAACACCTTAAGAGCTTCTCTCTCTCTTTATAAGATTAGCCTTTGTGTCTCTATCTCTCTACAGACGACCCTTTTGCTGTCTTATACTTATTCTCCACGTTCCTGAAACCCTAGTCTCCACGGAACACAATATGAACATCTTCCATAACATTAAGTGCAACTTTCCTTTTCTTGAAATGCACTTATTCCTCTTTCTTTAAGTCATAAACTTGCTCCTCAAGTTTATTCCTCTTGCCTTTTCTCCAAGATACATCCTTGCTCTCCAAGTCTACACGACTCCAGCTTAGCATCTTGACTCCACATGGTCTTCACCACTCAACACGACGTCTGCCTCACCAACTACGTCAGCGACTTCAGGGCGGACATCTTACATCTTCAATGTCTTTGCGTATGTGGTAACATTCTTTCTTCAAAAGTTAAAATATTAGTATAATTATATATTGTACAACTACTATTTATAATATTTATCTAATGTATATAAATCTATTAATTTGATTTATTTGGGAATTTTTTTATGTTTACTTATCTTTATATATATATATATATATTTTAAAAAATATATATATATATATATATATATGTTGGTTTTTTAGAATTTAAAGTATTAATTTTTGTTAGTTATATTTTATGCATAAGTATTTACTATTTATATTAGATACATATTTTTGATTTAATAAAATGGTATATATAAAAAAATTCATGTGAATAAGATATATTATATATTTAAAAATATACATCTGTTTAGATTCAGTTTAGATATCCCCTATATATTAAAGGAGAAGCATTACAACATTTTTTTGTAGCCATGTGTCATCACCACAATCATTCTTAGAATCCTTAGAAAAATATGTTGGTCCATCTAAATATATAATAAGTTTTTATTATACTAATCATAAATATTATTTTTTATTGTTTCCTTAAATAAAAATAACGGAATTGCCAAATATGGATAAAGTATATATGACAATTAATGATTTTCAATAATAAGATTTGATAAAAGTTAGTGTATTTTTAAATTTTAACTTATTAAAATAAATTAAACAACTACATTAACTATATAATAAAAATTTAGATTTTTTGTATATGCTATAATTTGAATTTTTTAAAATGACTATAAATGACTAAAGTTGTTAAAAAGTCTCACATTAAAATTTCTGTGATCCATGGCTAAATTTTCTTATATGACAAAATAGAAGTGTTTACAAAATTATATAAGTAAGAAGTGTCTCATTTAATATATATATATATATATATTGTTCAAACTAAATTATGTACCATCTAAAAATATATATGTATTTTAATTTCTAATTTGTTTTTGATAAAAATTTTGAACAACTATTGACAGCTTAATATTTAGTTTTAAACTTTGCATAATGTTTAAATTATAAATTACTAATCCTCTATATATTAAAGGAGAAGCATTACAACATTTTTTTGTAGCCACGTGTCATCACCACAATCATTCTTAAAATCCTTAGAAAAATATGCTGGTCCATCTAAATATATAATAAGTTTTTTATTATACTAATCATAAATATTAATGTTTTTCATTGTTTTCTTAAATAAAAATAACGGAATTGCCAAATATGGATAAAGAATCTATGACAATTAATGATTTTCAATAATAAGATTTGAAAAAAATTAGTGTATTTTTAAATTTTAACTTATTAAAATAAATTAAACAACTACATTAACTATATAATAAAAATTTAGATTTTTTGTATATGTTGTAATTTGAATTTTTTAAAACGACTGTAAATGACTAAAGTTGTTAAAAAGTCTCACATTAAAATTTCTGTGATCTATGGCTAAATTTTCTTTTATGACAAAATAGAAATGTTTACAAAACTATATAAGTAAGAAGTCTCATTTAATATATACGTATATATATATTGTTCAAACTAAATTATGTACCATATAAAAATATATATGTATTTTAATTTCTAATTTTTTTTTTGATAAAAATTTTGAACAACTATTGACAGCTTAATATTTAGTTTTAAACTTTGCATAATGTTTAAATTATAAATTACTAAAAAGTGTTAAATCCCACGTAAAAAAATTGTTAGTAGTGATTTAAAATTTTTGTTATAAAAATATAAAAATGAACAAAAAAATAATATGAGTATAAACTATAATTTAACCGATATCAATATTACAAATTTATTATATTTCTACGATAATATCATTTAAACTTAATTATATATCATATAAAATAGAAAAAAATCTGTTTAAATTAATAAAAATATTTATATGTTTATACCAATTTAATTATATATGTAATAGTTACTATATTTTTGATTATCAATATATATTTATTATTTTATAATATGTAAAAAATAAATAATATTCATTCCGCGCAAGGCGCGGGTCCTAACCTAGTATAGACGCTAAAGAGCTGTCTACTGCCTAACCTAGCAAGCTCCTAAGGCATTTTAGAACACTGCTATTTGTATTATTTTTTTGCAGCTCTGATGCAGTGTTCGTCAGTGATATCATCATCAAGGTTAAGGACTTGTTTGCAAATCGGGAGAGGCAGAAGAACCTTCTTAATAAAACTACTGGTCATTTGGTCATAGAGAATACTCTGACGCATCGACATTCGACAGGAGACAGCAGCAATAGCAACAATCAAATCCTTCAATAATGACTTATTCTATTCCCTAAATTCGTTCTTACAATCTCTAAACCTTGGCCTTGCAGCGTTGGAAGCTTCACAGAGATGTCCAATGGTCTTGCATCTCTGAGCCTGAAAGGACACGCTAATCTAGTGTTCCTCAACTTAAGATCTCTTGAAAATCTGGTCAGGTTTCAGAGTTCGACACATTCAAATTTCTTTCAGAAGGTCTTTCCATAACCTGAAACTGTCATCCTAATCTCAAGAAACTTTTGTAGCTTCTCGTGACATTCTTTAGGTATTGTTACTTGCAGGGTTTTGCTTTGCATCATTCCGGTGTCAGCAGATCTGATGACACTTCTCTGGTTAATTGGGTCTCACGTTAAGCCTCTCCTTTATATATCCTCTAATGATCATGAAGAATATTTAAAAAAACTTTTGTATAATATTCAATAAAGTCCATCCCATTTTGATAAAAAGTTTACTTAATCCAAGAAACATATTTGTAAAATAAAATAAAACAAAACGTTTTCATCTTCACATGTGCCTTCTTCTGGTGTTACAACGTTGTAGTTTCACTTCCTCAATAGGAAGGGGACTCTTTGGGAAGTTACAAGGCACAACGGTCCCCGGCTGCTTCTCTGGCAACAGCTGACACGGCTCCGGAGTCACACCACTTGTATAACCAGAAACATCAGTACAATTCCAAAACACTTTCTTAGGTTTCTTCGAAAGCGTGATGGTCACGTTAGAGATACATATCCCAGTAAACTCATCTCCCGTTATTCCAGCTAATTGAGCCGGCATGGTCACGTTCTCTGCGACCATGTCTTGATAATTAATATTCTGAATAACCGGTAACGCTTTTGGATCATAATGCTCGTCCGGATGCGAACCGTAACTTCCGGTCATCCAAAATACATACTTCATTGTCTTCATCGTCATTCCTCGTACGTACACATCCTTCACGTACCCTCCACGTCCAACAGCTGTTTTAATCCTGCATGTTTTATTCCGGTTTAATCTAACCAAACATAACCAAACCGGTGTATTTTTGATTACGTACCTGATTCCAGACTCAGAGTTAATGGCTACGATATCTTCAGCTCGAACATCTTCAATACCACCTGACATCTCGCTACCGAGAGCGATCACAGCACTATCAGGTGAAATGCATGTGAGCCGTCGGATCAAGAGCTGTTTCGTAGGCATGCCGTAGTTGATTCCATACTGGTCCCATCCACTCTTCACGGCGATACAATCGTCGCCGGAGACAATGTAGCAATCTTCTATCCTCGTGTTCGTGCAAGAATCTGAAAATAAACCGGATTGAGTTTCAGACAGATGTTACTAAACCGGTTATCCGTATGATTTGTACCTGGGTTGATCCCGTCCGTGTTTGGTACGGTGACAGGTGCTAATATGGTCAAACCTTGGATAACAATGTTGCTGCACATGTTCAAATAAGATTAGCAAAATCGGTTTATAATTTGATAACCGAGTTTGTCAAATCGTTTTAGATTTTACCTGCTGTAAACCGGGTGAATGTGCCAAGAAGGAGAATTCAAGAAAGTGAGATTGGAGATTTGGATGCTATTAGAATGCATAATCTCAATCAAATATGGTCTTGTGTATTTTAGTTCTCCTCTCTTGAATTTCCCCCACCATGGCTCTCCTTGTCCATCAATAGTCCCGTTCTCACCTTTCAATTCCAAAATCGAAATTCAAATTAGGGAATTTTTGGATACTTCAGTAAATTTGGTACTAATTGTACTACTAACCGGTAATAACCACGTCTATTTGAACCGAATAGTAGACTGATGAATCTTCCACCATCTGTGTCTCTCCCTCGTCCGTATGAAGGCAATGGCTCTATCACTTCATAATCACTTTCTTCCTATAAATAACGTTAGGACAAACCATTTTCCTAATTAGCTTAGAACTAGTCAAACTTTATTATCAGACACTAGACAAACTATTAACTTGATTCACTCTTATTTTGTATATACTAAATTCATTATACAAAAATGAGAGAGAATATATTAAGAAAACTAGCATGTAGTAACCTATCTAACATCTTAATATTACATTTCTAAATCTATAATTTTACAACTAGCTTCAGAAGGTTACATGGAAATTTTTGAAAAGGGTATCATATTGTGCTGGATCTGTGGAACATAAAAATGAGAGAGTTTATTTTTTTTGGGTCAAAAACCAAAGGGAAAAGTAACTCGTGGCTGAGATTTGAAATAGAAATGGACGGGTGAGATCTTCCTAACAAGAATGGGTCGCACATTCCTAAAACGATCCCCACTAACTCTACGTCTTTGCCTATTTTGTTGTCTGGACGTAACTCCCACATTACTCTACCCTCTACTTTTTAGAGTAAACGCTTTTTTCTTTTGGAGTAAACGCATTTTAAAACTAATCAGTAGTTTCCTTTAAGTAGAAAGTTAGAAACCAAAAAAATGAATATTCTTTAATCTTTATAGATCAAATAAAGATCTCCACTCCTTCAAGTCTTCCAATTTGCACGTAGAGTTTTCTTTTTTAATTACGATATCAGTCTGTGTTACTTTTAATATAAATAATATTATTCACAGGAGAAACAAAAACATAAATTGAATGGGCCAACCATATATCATCAGAAGTTGGTCAACAATGTAACGTCTATGTATGAATTGCAACTAGGGGTGGACACGGATCGGATATCCGGGTTTTTTAAGATATTTGTGATTTGCTTCGAGTGTTACGGATATCTAATTTTGGTATTTGCTTTGCTTCGAAAAAATACGGATATCCGGAAAAACGGATATCCGGAAAATAAATAGATATTTGCGGATATTTACGAATATTTACGGATATCTCATCCATTTTGATTAATACA
>CAKOAT010172932.1:82907-115989 GCA_932364175.1 Eruca vesicaria subsp. sativa
CGGATCGAATCGAAACGAATAACGAATCGAATCAAATATAACGAATAAAATGCCCAGCCCTAATTGCAACAACAACAAACTTGCAAAAGGAATAAAAAATACTCATCAAAGACGTTTGTGGAGTCTTTTTGTCGCGGGGAATATTCTTAATTGTTGATTTCATTAGAAAACGAAAGGTAAAGAAATTGAATATAATGGAGAAAAAAAAATAAGAAAGAGAAAAACTTACTTGGGAAGCGAGGAGAACAGCATCACGGTGGAGGAAAAGGGTGAAATGGCTGGTGAGGTTGAAACTTCCGGTAAGCCACCGTCCGGCGGGAACAAATAACAATGAGCCACCGTGGTCTGCGAAACGGCTAAGCTGAGACACTGCATCGCGAAACGCAGCCGTGTTTGAGGTCACACCGTCTCCTACGGCTCCGAACTCGTCAAGAGACGCTGAGTAAGCTCTACATGATAAGGCTGAGTACTCGAAATTTTCTCTGCGGCGGTGGCCGTGGTGGCGACGGTGGCGATGAGTGTGAGAATCTGTGGCTCGGAGGCTATGCTCGGCATCGGTGGCTCCTGTTAAGCCACCGTTGTGGCTGAGAAGGAGGAGGAAAAGAAAACCGACGGTGGAGAGAAGGGTTCGCATGGCAGTTTTTAGGATAGTTTGGGTTATTATTTTTTTCTTTTGTATGAATGGAAGAGTTATATTTATAAGACACCGGACCCCAACATAAATAATTAATTTAGTTAATAAATAATTAACAATTCAAGTTCGTATAGCATTTATTTTTTTTATAAAATTCAACGCTATTGATTTTTAGAGGAAGTTACTCAAATCATATATTCATATACAGTATGTAGGAAGTTTAATTTAAGCAGTATAGTTTTCTCTAGTTAATCAAAATAACTTAAATACAACATGCCTTACAAGAAGACGTTGTCATCTTCGGAACAGAACCGAACCACTATCCTATTCTGGTGAGGAAAGTTTTCAACTGAATGAGCTACACATATTTGGAAAATGCAATCGCTAAATTCCCTTAACTTTGAAAACAGCATCCGATGATGAAACTTCCACAATTTGAGCAATTGTGTTGAAGATTTTGTGACTGGTTGAACATTAATTTTAAGGTTTTGGAATATTTCCCATCTATATTTTAACTAGAAAAACAATTGATTTGAATCTGCCATTTTATGGGAACTTCAATATTGTATCTAGAAATTAAGGGCATTTTGAAAAACAATTTATTTATTTCTAACTGAGTAGAAAGAATTACAATGATATTATCCAATCTATTAAAATGAAGTACAAGTTAGAAATAAATAAGCCTTAAATTATCTAGTTATTAAAGTTATAAGAATTAGTTAATTATAAAAAAATAATATATTGATAATTTAAATTTAATATATCTTTTTAATAAATGTGAAAATGTTAAAATATGAAATATTTTGAATCAGAAGGAGTAATAATTAGCAAAGTAATCAATAAACAAAACCGTAACCATATGTACTATTCTTCTCGGGTCTACATTTTTCACTTTAAGTGAATAACTAGATTTTGACCCGCGCAACCGTGCGGGTGTTTGTTTTCGTTTATAGTTATATAAACATTTTGTTTTCACTTGTAAATTGGTATATATTATAGTAAGCACATATTTACTATATGTATAGTAAATATTTTTCAAACATAATAATATTATATAATACGTGCTTTAATCAAATAGATTGTTTCAAATTTTCTGTATTATACATGTTTTTCAAACATGTGTTTGTTTCTTCTTGTATATTTTATTATTTGTTAGATTAGTATTTAATTTTTAAATAAAGTAAAATAAATAGAGCTTTATTAAATATTAGTATACTTTAATTTGCAAAGATAATATAAACTTCAAAATTTTTTTTGCTAAAAACTAAACTTATAGCTTCATAAATTAATATTAGAAAGAATTTTATCAAAAAATAAATTTTCAAACAATTTCTTTTTTTAAAAAAATTTAATTTTAAAAATTTACATCAAAATAAATTTATATAGTATATATAGCATGTAAATTTTGTCAGGGTATATAAATATTCCATATTACGAATCTGTGATTTTTGTTAATATATTGTGGATGTGTTTAACGATTATTGACATATTTCCTTATAAAGAATAGAAGATTCCTAAACTTATATCTGTTGACATATTTTGCGTGACTAAGTTGGAAGGTTTAGGGTAATTTACCAAAACCAAATTGTTAAGCGTATCTTTGTTATTATAGATATGATTTTTCATAAAATATAATAATGATAAGATTATTAGAGAGTTAATGTAACATAACTTTCTAGTAATAGTCCATTTTTTTAAAAAATCACACATGAAGTCAAGTCTTGACTTATGTTTTAATATATAAGATAGTTGGTTCGTATTCTGACTTATTTTAAATACAGTATACCAAATTAAACATTAATTGTATCATCTAAGACCATCCATAATTGGAAATGGCGATTCTCTCTCGATTTTTCTCTCTCAATTCAAACTACTCATCTGGCGGTAGACTTCTTGTCTTACCCAATCAGAATGGAGATCAATCCCGGAAGGAATATTTCTTTGCCGGAAATTGGATTTTTTTGGAAAATTTCCAAAAATCTTCTCAGCAAATCACGCGTATATCGGCAAATATTCATTTTTTTCATCAAATCTTCAAACGATAAAGATGTTTTCCTAGGGTTCTTGAAGCGGTCGCCATACTCAACTCTTGCTTCAACGAAGAGAAAACTACTTTTCTGGCTAGAAAATTTCGTGTTTCTTCTTCTAATGAACGAGGATTTAGCGCAAGTGATGAAAACAATGTTTCTGGAGGAGGATATTCCAGTTATATTGACAGAAGACGAAGATTACAGTGCTGCAGTTCGTAATAGCAGAAGTTTGATTGGAAGATTACTGAACCCGGAGAGCCAGAACATGGCTCGTATGTTGCGAACGATGCCCAAGATTTGGAAGGTTTATGATCGAATGAGAGGAATAGCGCTCACAAAGGAAAGCTTTCAGTTCATCTTTGACCTGGAATCTGATCTACAGGCGGTGCTGAACTATGGTTTTGGGACTTTCGATGACTGGGGAATGGTGATGGACCGATGGATGGAATTTCCACCGTCGGATTACTTGCAGAAAGCATCAGTTTGGGTCAGACTTCACAAGCTTCCAGTGAATTATCCACCCTAAAAACCATAAGAGCGGTGGCCAATCCCATTGGTCAGGTGAGGGACATTGAGTTTGACCCTGAGAAACCTCATCTTCAGAACTATGTAAGAGTGAGGGTCATTCTTGATCTCCAACAACCAGTGAGGGACACAAAGGTGCTCAATCTTCCTAAAGGGGGCTCTGCAACAGTGGAGGTAGAATACGAGAGGATGCGCAAGAAGTGCTTCCATTGTTTCCGTCTTTCACATGAACAATCCAGATGCCCTATCAAAACGGCGAAAAACAGAGGTGGTAAGAATTTAGACAAAGGGAAGGAAGTAGAGATCACACCGGTAGTACATCGCCAACATCACACAGACCTGGTGGAAACTCTTATGCCGATGCTTACATCTTCGGTACCTCCTGGTTTTGCACCGCGCTCAGTAGTGGCACCGGAGGTTTATGAGCAGATGAAATTGTACATGAAATGTGTTGACCCTGAGGAACGGCGCATCAGAGAGTTCAAGATGATAAAATCTCTTAAGGAGCTCTCTAAAAACTCAGCAGCTCAGAGTTCGTATCTTCGATTGGAAGACCACCCTAGAATCACCGGTTTTCAAAACAAAGATGTTGGAAGAGTTTTTGATTTCCGTATGGCTGAAAACACGTTACCAGCTAACGACACAGATGGGGGACTGATGGTGAGGAATCAGATGATAAACCAGAATAGGAATGATGCTGATAGACTTCAGACTGAAAAGGATGCGACATGGAACTTAGAAACTGTGACTCAAAGAGAAAACGCAAACTCTTTGGTGCGCAACTTGAGTCAGATACAAGGTACTACTACTCACGAAGACAAGGAGAGATCTGGGGATTATCTACCTCCCGAAATAGATAATGGGTTTGTGATGGGATCAGCTGATTCGGTGTCCGGTACACACAGTAGAAGTCAATCAGCAAAAAGCAGAGGAGCCTATTGGAAGCGATTGAAACAGCAACAGAGTCAACAAAAACTAGCCTCTCAGATACCAAGGGACAAGGCTAGCCAGGAGGATACCGATACCAACACAAAAAGGAAGGTCAGGGAGGAGATGGAAGTCTCATCTAGAATGTCTAAACAAGCTGCAGGTTTGATGGTTCACCAGAAACCATCCAATCCTCAATGACGACGCTCAGTTGGAACTGTCGGGGTTTGAGGAGCAACCTGACAGTTCGACATCTTGAGGAAATGTGTCGTGAACATTTCCCTGATTTTCTATTTCTCCTAAAGACTAAAAACTCTAGTGATCACGTGAAAACTGTTACGAGGCCGTTGGATTACGACCACATTTATCTGGTAAGCCCAGTGGGTCTCAGTAGAGGGCTGGCATTGTTATTGAGGAATACGCATGATGTAGAGATTCTATCGTCGAGTGATAGAACCATTGACGTGAAGGTGAAGTATCAGGACCTGCTATATTTTATCTCATTCGTCTATGGTGATCCCGTGAGACATAAAAGATACACGGTATGGGAAAACTTGAAGACTATGGGACTGAACCGAAATGCAGGATGGTGTCTAGTAGAAGATTTCAACGAGATGATGAATTCTTCTGAAAAGATTGGGGGTCCTCCAAGAGCGGAGAACTCCTTCTACCCTTTCAAATCATTAGCTCGGGATTGTAGAATCAAGGAGATTCCGAGTTCTGGAGATAGATTCTCATGGGCTGGAGTAAGAGAAATATGGAACAACGGCACTAAGGAGAAAGTTTGGATACAGTGTAGGCTGGACAAGGCCTTTGGAAACGCATAATGGTTTAGATTGTTTCCGAGGTCACACACACAATACCTTGAACGTTTAGGCTCAGATCATCGTCCTATTTTTACCAGTACAAGAGGGACTGGTCCAAGACATATAGGTCGATTTGTCTTTGACAAGAGATGGAGCTCAAAACCCGGAATGCTGGAGTTAGTGCGACAAGGATGGGAAGCGGAACACAATGGAGGATCATGATCGGTGTCTGAACGTATTTCTTCTTACAGAAAGGTATTAGCTAAATGGAAACGTGATGAAGGCAGTAACTCAAAGAAGCTGATACAGAAGCTCAGAACCGAGTTAGATACAGAAGAAAAGAAGGAATTCCCAAATTTGCAGAAGCTGGCTGATATGAAACTAGAGCTCGCAAAGGTCTTCCAAGAAGAGGAGGAGTATTGGAAACTGAGAAGTAAGAATAATTGGTTACAAGCAGGAGACCAGAACACCAAAATATTTCATGGATGGGCCAAGACGAGGAAAATGAAGAACAACATTCCTAGCCTCATCGATCCCGGCGGAGTAGAGCACACGTCAGAAGAAGCAAAAGGTGACATAGCGATAAAATACTTCGAGGAACTCTTTAAGTCCTCAAATCCATCTGATGGAAGTGAGCTACTACGTGACTTTGAGCCGCGGGTCACTGGCAGAATGAATGCCAACTTGATTAAGCCGGTGACTGATATGGAAATAAAGAGAGCAGTCAAAGCAATTAAAAGTGATAGTTCGCCTAGAGCGGATGGGATGACGGGTCACTTCTTTCAAAAATTCTGGTCGATCACTGGTCCACAAGTTATCACGGAGGTGAAGAAGTTCTTTGAGGAGGGGATCATTCCACAAGATTGGAACTACACTCAACTGTGTTTGTTACATAAGAAACCAAATCCAACCTTGATGACTGACCTCAGGCCGATTAGTCTATGTGCAGTCTCATATAAGATAGTGTCCAATATCTTATGTGCAAGATTGAAAGGCATTCTACCACACCTGGTGTCTCCCACTCAAGGAGCTTTTGTAGCAGGACGGCTGATCTCTGATAATTTACAGATAGCACATGAGATGGTCCATGGACTAAAGACCAACTCGAACTGCAAACATGATTTCATTGCCATCAAGACGGACATGTCTAAAGCGTATGACAGAGTAGAATGGAGCTTCCTGGAGGTTCTATTCAAGAAATTGGGATTTGATAGCAAGTGGATCCAATGGATGATGATGTGTATTCGATTAGTAACATACATAGTGATGATCAACGACCAGACTTATGGCAGAATAATACCGGAAAGGGGAATCATGCAGGGTGATCCACTATCGCCTTTTCTGTTTATTCTCTGCGCAGAGGCCCTGGTCCATGTGATGAATAGAGCAGAAGCTAGAGGGGAGATTACAGGAATGAAACTCACGAAAAACTGCCCTTCCATCCAACACATATTATTTGCTGACGACAGCCTCTTCTTATGCAGAGCCACACTAAAGGAATGCTCTAACTTTCTGCATTGTCTAGACCTATATGGTAAGGCGTCTGGCCAGGAGATAAATTTTATGAAGAGTTCAATCACGTATGGGGCAGAACTTGATCATGTGATGAAGCGATTGATAGCGAAAAGACTGGGAATCGAGAATGAAGGTGGGGCTGGTACGTACCTGGGACTCCCTGAGTGTTTCAGTGGTTCGAAACATAAGCTACTGGCTTTTATAGGTGAGAAATTAAGCAAAAGATTGAATGGATGGTATGCCAAAACGCTTTCTCTTGGTGGAAAGGAGGTACTCCTGAAATCTATTGCTATGGCCTTGCCCGTATATGCGATGTCATGTTTCAGATTAACTAAACATCACTGCCAAAAGATAATGAGTGCTATGGCGTCTTTTTGGTGGAATGAATGCAAAGACAAGAGAAAGATACATTGGGTTTCATGGGAGAAACTATGTTTGGATAAGGAAGCTGGAGGCCTAGGTTTTAGGGATATTGAGGACTTTAATCAGGCGTTATTAGCAAAACAGGTGTGGAAGTTACTAAACGAACCTCAAAGCTTGTTGGCTCAGGTTTACAAGGGCCGGTATTATGCTAATCGAGATTTCTTGGAGTGTGGCAAAGGATACCGACCCTCATATGCGTGGAGGAGCATAATGTTTGGTAAAGAGCTGTTGATGAAGGGCTTAATAAAATCTGTTGGTGATGGAGCTGACACTTTCATCTGGTCAGAGAAAAGGATTCAGGATGGATTACCCCGCAGACCGGTGAACCGTCAGGTCATGATTGACGTCAACCAAAAGGTAGAGACTCTGATTGATAATTCGGGTAACTGGATAATGGAGAAGTTATCAGAGTTATTCTCTCCTAATGAAGTGCAGAGGATATAGCTCATGACCCCCGGTAACACCAGAGACCGTTTTATATGGTCAACCACAAGACATGGAGCTTACATAGTCAAGAGTGGTTATGAGATGTTAAGGAGGACTAAAGCGATGGCTGATATACAAAGTGATCATAGAGAGCTTCAACTACTGGAACTGAAAAAGAAAGTGTGGAAAATCCCTACACTGCCTAAAATAAGAATGTTCTTATGGAGAACTATCGCAGGAGCATTAGCGGTAGCTGACCGCTTGGTGAAAAGAGGAATTGGAGTGGATACACGTTGTCGACTCTGTAGTTGTGACAGAGAGACAATCAATCATGTCCTTTTCCAGTGCACTGCGGCTCAAGACATATGGCAACGTGCAGGCTTACCTCTTCCACAATCATCGTTACACTCTTCCTTGAACGAAAACCTTGGTTACGCTTTCAAACTTCTAGAAGATGCTAGCATACCACAGGTATCATCTCATTCTGTTCCTTGGCTACTCTGGACTATTTGGAAGAATACGAACTTCATCCTATATGCTGAAACTCAGAGATCAATTACTCAATTAATAAAGGAGATGAAGGAGGAAACATAGTTATGGTTCTCTCCCAATAAAATGAGACCTCAAAGCGTAGATAGGACAGCGAGCTTGGGATTGATGGAAAGATGGAACCCTCCAGCGAATGGCATTGTTAAGAGTAATATTCACGCCAAGTGGAGAAGCACTTGTCTTCATAGTGGGATTAAGTGGTTGGCTCGAGACCATACGGGTAACGTCATTTTTCATGCCAGAGATGCCATTACACAGGCACCAAACAGAATGATTGCTGAGTTGAGATGTGTAATTTGGACAATGAAAAGCCTGCGAGATCTGCATATTCCAGAGATAATTATTTCGTCGGATTATCAGGAAGTAGTTGAAGCAATAAACTCACCTCTGCAGTGGCCCAGATATCGGTTTCTTTTAAGCCAGGTGATGCATCTGAAAGAGTAATTTGTATCAGTGGCTTTTGAAAATGAAAGACTTTCAGCTAATGGAGTTGTAACAGAGATCGCGGAAAGTGTGTTGCGAGATGGGCGTTTTCAATCATACCTGGCTATGGGAGGTCCAGCATGGCTTCATGATCGTATTTCAAGAGAAACAAGGAGAAGTGACTTTTAATTCTTACTTTTAGAATTATGTCGCTTTGATATATCTTCTTATATGTATGCCTTATCGTACAAGGCTTTGTTACTTTGGAGGTTTCCCCCCCCCCCTTATAATCAATTCAGACTTATAATCAATTCAGACGTTTTAAAAAAAGAAGACCATCCATAATGAGGGTGTTGAAAATCCTTTTCAACAGTTGAAACCTTTACAATGAGAATGTTGATAAATTTGGTTTATCTATTTGGCATAAATACCCGTTGTAAAGTTTCAATATGTTGAATTTTTTTTTTGTGGTCCACTACTGCCACATATCGTTTCTTGATTGATTATGCAGATTTCTTTTGTTTTTTTTTTCACCCAATATTTCAAACCTATTTTTTACATAATAGAACTTTTTAAATAAATATAAAATTATATCAAAAAGATTTTTCTTTATCTATTAATATAGACTAGTCTTATTTCATTTGGATACCAAAAACAAAACACGATTTTTAGATAATAATTTAAAACAAATTATTATTAAAATTTAACTTCTAGTTTTTATTGATCTTAAAATTACTTAAAATAAACTTAGTATAATAATTTAAAATACATATTATTAAATTTTATGTTATTTTAGTTTTAAGTTAAGTATTAATATTTAATTATTATGTTGTCAAAAAAAAAGAATTAAAAATTGTGGGATAGAGTATTGAAACTTTTAAAACAAACCACTATAGATGTTTAAAATGAAAAGAGTGTTGAATAAATTAGGTGGAAGAGAAAAGATAATGTAAAATAAAAATAAGGGTGTTAAAAATGAAGAAGGTGTTGAAACCGTTGTACATAGTCTAACAAATCTATGGTTTGAGAATCACGAACTCAATTGCACATCAAGGACTTTATGTTGTCACATCAAGGAATTTACATTCGTCGAGATGATTATATTAATATTTCTATTATAAATTAATCTATAAACTAAGAATTTCATATATACTATCACACTAATTAAAAATATGTCACTCTTTCAGTTAAAATCGCTAATAGAATATTTAAAACATGATTATACCTCATAATAGAAATGAAATGTTCTGTTAGACTATTACACAAGCATAATCTAACCAAATAAAATATACTTTAAAATATTTTAATTGAAACATTTATTGTGAAAAAATGTGAATCAAAAATGTTTTAAATTAACGTAAAATATTTCATCGTTAAATAACATTCAATATCTAATCATTTATTATCAAGAACTAAAAATGTTACAAATGCATGTAAATAATCAATTAATATCACCGTCACATTATAATGTAAAATAATAAATTATTTATAATAAATAATTTTCACGCATATTTACATTATTGATACTATAGGAAAGATAATCTAACTAGACAAACATTGAAACTTATATATATTATTGGTTAACACTATTGACTATTGAAGACACAATAAAATTATGCAAATCTCCCAATCAAATTGTTTTGTTTAAATTTACATATTAAACAAATATTTAATACTGATAAGTGTTTAAAACATATACATTCAATCATATAAAACAAATTTTAGATGATATAAAAAATAGAAATAAAACTTGCAAAAGTGTGCGGGAGTTAGGGGTTATAATTTAAAACTTCTGATGTTAGATATGCTAGATTCATGAAAATAATAAGAGATAATTTGTTGAGATACCACAATTGACTCTCTAATTTGTCTTTTACACTTGATTTGACTTCTTTAGAATTGTTGACCAAAACCCTCCTCATTCTCTCTCCTTCTACTTGCTAGTTCTGTCATCCTCTCTCCTACTATTTTTTGCTATCTTTTCTTCTAATTTTTTTCACCGAAAATATATGTGATGTTTGTAGTTTTAATCTTGAATTATTATAAAAATATTTATCAATTTATATTCAATTCATTTTTAATTTTAATTTGTGGTTTCATATGTAATTTTGGATTTTCAATTTTATCGGTTCTTATTTTTCACTCATTCAAATATATATATATATTTATTTTCTATGTGGTTTTAAAGAATAATTTTGATTTTTTATATTTATTCATTGTGATAGAGAAATTAAAAATGTTACATTATCTATTTGTTAACAGTTAATACCTAACACTTCTGTTAACATTTAAAATATTTGTTAGCAGCTAACAATTCTGTTAACACATATGTTACATGTAGTTGTTAACAACTAACACTTCTGTTAAGATTTACACTATTTATTAACAACTAACACCTCTGATACATGTATTTGTTAACATCTAAGACATCTATTAAAATTTATATTATTTGTTACAGATAACACATTTGTTAACAATCGGTGATTTTAAAGATATTGCAATGTTGATTTTTTCAATATGTGGTGTAATTAAACAAATCAATACTTTGTTTCGTGTGTTAATTAGTTTTTAACGAATAAAAATTATTTTGTTTTGTGTGTCAATTAGTTTTTAATGAATAAAAATTATTTAGATGAAAAAAATGTGGAAGGAGAAAAGTATAATAAAAACAATGAGAGAAATGGAAAAAGAGTGTAAGAGAAAAGAAAAAAAAGAAGTATCAAAAATAATAAAGAATCGAAGAGGAGGCAGAGAATGTAAGAGGGACTTCAATGTCCAACAAAATCCTAATTATATAAAATCTTGTCTTTATATCAAATTATAGACACCTCGCTGAATCACTCAAATAACAATGATAATATTTATGTCAATAGGTATGTGTGCATCCTTTTATTATATGTGTTGTTAGGTTAATGGTCACCATCACATTTCTAGAAGTATACTAAGAAAAAGTAATCTAAAAATAATAAGACTTAAGATGTATCCGGAAATCAACAATAAGTCAATAAGCAGTCTTTCATATTCCTAATTTCTAAAATGTGGTGAGTTGTCCTAATTTCTAAAATGTGGTGAGTGGAGTAATGGAATGCTAAGTTCATATTAAAACAAGTGTTTATCATCAAAGAATGATGGTATATATTTAACAATCAATCAATTATTAGTTTTAGGCGGCTGCCAAAATCGCCGCAAAAATTAAAAGTACACATATAATATATAGTACTAGGATAAGACCTGCGCCTTGCGCAAAGTGAATATCTATACTATTAAAGCAGATGACTGTTTTGGTTTCTGCCCCTGAATTTTCTAGGAAATTACAAGATTTGCCTCTTTCTTTTTTTAAAATATTGCAAAACTGGATTTTTTCTTTTTATTAAATGGGCTTCACGAAATAGGCTTCAATATTTCGGATCTGCAAATGGGCTATAACATCTTCAAATGTTATAATCCTATACTCTAAACTCTATTCAGATAATCCAATACCCTAAACTCTATTCAAACCCTATGCAAACCATATCTACAATCCAGTTCCCTAACCTTATTTTATGTACAGTAACTGAAATGTGATTTATAAATACTAACTCTATTCAAATTAATCCAATAGTAATGTATACAATCTTACTTCTTAAATAAATCCTATATGTTATGCAAATTCACACGATAATGAAAATTCCGAGAACTGAAACCCATGTTAAACAACTGATAATTTCCAGTAAGATTATGAATAACAATAATATTGGGATACTCATATATATTCGGGTAAGATTCAAAATTTATTGACTAAAGAGAATATCTATGGATTTTCCAAATACTAATCCTAATCAATATTCAATATTAAATGGGCGATTTAAGCAGAGAATATATTATGTTCACCTATATTTATAGATTTCCCAAATACTAATCCTAATCAATATTCATTACTATAGAGAATATCCCCCAACTTTCTCCCCAAGTTTGCTCTTAAAACCTAAGCACGTCCCTTATATTATAGATAGACAACACTCTATTCCGATTATCTCTACACACCTTCAAACAAAACAGTAAACAAAACAATGGCTACCAAAATGCAAATCCAAGCATCAAGAGGTTCTAATGATAAAGTGGTCCTTTTACACGACTTGAAACCATGGAAAAACACATGGTTGGTTCATGTAAAGGTTTTACACGCTTGGAAACAAAACATTCAATCCGTGGAGACCATGGAGTTCGTTTTCGCTGATGAGACTGTAAGTTATTTTTCCTGTATTTATCATTCCGTTCTTTATCATTGTTTCGAGTGTCATTTGATGTTTCTATATTTTTGTTTTACATGTTTAAGGGGCAAAAAATCCATGCAACATGTAAAAGGACTTACATTGAAAGTAAGACAAGGCTTCTTACAGTTGGAGCATGGCGCTACCTCGGAATTTCCAGATTACTCCTGCTGGTGGAGCTTATCGAACCACAAATCATTCATGGAAGATGGTTTTCAATCAGAACANATCTAATAGAGTTAATGAAGATTTGTACCTGGATTTGGCCGACTTTCAATCTGTTTTGTCTGGAAGTCTGGATGACAATTTATTGATTGGTAAGCATAAAATTTTTTAGATGTTTCATGCTATCTCGAGTGTATTATATACTAATGTAAACATATACCTGTTTTAGCAGATGTTCTTGGACAAGTTATGGATTGTGGTCCAGTCGTAACCATTCAGTGTGCTGGAGGAAAGCAACGAAAAAAGCTTGAGTTAACTCTAACTGACATAAAGTAAGTCAAAGCGCTTATGGTGTGCTCATTAACCAAGATTATATCACTAACCATATCTTAACTTATATTCGTAGTGATTCACGTTCACCCTGCTGCATCTGGGGCAACTTGGCCGAGAAACTCCATTCTGCAATTAACCAAGAAGATGGAATGGTTACTATGTTGCTGAGGTTTGCTAAGCTTGGTAAATTTAGAGGTACATATTTACACTCAGTCAATTTTGATACAAACTAATTCTGCATAAAAGATTCATTTAGATGTATCGTTTTTTGTACCTTATAGGAGAATTGCAGATCTCTAATGCATTTGATGCTTCTCAAATGATGATCAACCCTCCAATACCTGAAATTATCAGTTGTTTAACATGGGGTTCAGTTCTCGGAATTTTCAGTTGTTATTTTTTTATCAATAAAAATAAAACCATTTAATTATTCAGATTAATCAAAATCATATGATTTTGTTATCCACTTATAGTTAAAATAAATTTTTATTCAAAAAAAATGTTCAAAAAAACAAAAAGTAAAAACAACAAAAAAATAGAAAAAAATTGTTCAAATAAACAAAAATGTAAAAACAACAAAAAAATACCCGCGCTTTTTAAGCGCGGGTCAAAATCTAGTATGTAATTAAAATATAAAATTTTAGTATTGACAAATTTAAAATTTACATATGATTGTTTTTATATGTATTTGAAATTTTAGAATTTTGAAATTTTTATATAACTATTTATACGTAGGATCAGAAACAATTATAATTAGAACTGTAGATCAAAGCTTACAATTTAATGGATCTGATTTCATATATTTTTTCACTTTTCACTATTCGAGTGATGGAAAATAAACAGAGTGTAACTGGGCTTGATTGATAGAGTATTAACAAGTTTCCTAATGCTTTCTTAAGAAGCAGTTGGTTAAATATTTGCATTTAACATATATAAAGTTTCAAAACTAACTTAAGATAATTTATTTATTTTTCTAATAATATTAAAAAATTAGATTTTAAAAAAAATAATTGTATAAAAATATTAAGTTAAGTTTTAAATTATTTTTAAAAACAATATTTTAAGTTTTTCAAATACAAATAAACAATTTAAAATTAATTATGGTCATGATTTAACATAACCATAATGATTTAAAAATTAACAAATTAAAAATCAACTCAGTTTTATATTATGATTTAACAATTTAAAATTTAATTATGTTTATGACAAGTTTACGTTCACGTGTCAATCCTATTTATCTTCATTTTTTTTCTCTTGTTGTGTTTTTTTTTTGTTATTCCTCGATATAAATATTTATTTTGAAGTTTATTCTCATTTCGTTTGTTTGTTTTGACCTGAGATTTAGAAAATACTTAAGATTTAAAATAATTAAAGAGATACATACTTAGGTTAAGATCTGCACTTTATGCACAATAAGTATTTTATATTTTATATCTATTATATATTTTCTGCATATTAGAAAATATTAAAATAATAAATATATATTAAATAACTAAGAAATCGGTTACTATTATGTAATAAATTGGCGTATACATATAAATTTAATTATCACTCTTGTTTATTTCTAATTAGGATAAATAAATTAAAATAATCAATCTTATATATTTTATATGATATATAATAAAATTTAAATGATATAAATATAGTAATATTACACAGTTTTAATATGGATATTTATTAAATGAGGTTTCTACTCATATGCTTTTATGATTATTTGCATATTTGTGTAACAAAACCTTACACCAACAATTTTTTTTTAATGTGCGATGTTTAATAGTTTCAATATATGTTCAATACAAATATCAAAATATAAATATATATTTTCATACAATGTATAGTTTAATTTAAACGATAGGAAATATATATAAACTAAAATTATTTCTTCATATGGTCTTATAATCATTATATTTTAATATAGAAAAAAATTTAAAACCTTGATCCTAAAATTTTATGTGAGGTTTTTAACAGTTTTAGTAATTTATACTCATTTTGAAAAAATCGAATTACAATATACACAAAAAATCTAGAATTTTATTATATGATTATTGTAATTGTGTAATTTATTTTAATAATAAATAAATAAACAAAATGCAAAAAGTATACAGGTTGTTATTAAATCTTTATTGTTTAAAATCATTAATTTTCATATATATATTTTATTCACAGGTAATTCCGTATGTTTTATTTAAGGAAAGAATGCAAAACAATAAATATTTGATATATGCGACCAACTATAGCCTACAAAATATTATATTGCTAGAAAATATAATCTATAAACTATACGTTATATTACATGCTTTAGAATCCTACTAAATTGAAATAGAAGACAAAGAACTATACCACAGAGGATTGTGGTTATTATTAACTACTACAAAATTAAAGTTATAATTTTTTAAATGATTCTTTTTTAATATATAGTGGATGTGTGTGTAAATTGGAGTAGCGACTATAGACATCGCACATAATTCTATACCTGCTACGCCACTTCTTTTATTTCTTTACTTTATTCGACCTACCCTTTTAGTTTAGTGACAACTGCGTGTGTTTCATATATTATATTAGTAATGTAGAAAAAACAATATTTATCATATAGTAAACGTTTTGATAATATATCAAATAATAAGATACTAATAGTTGCTGAAAACTAACCCAAATGAAATGGTTTGAATTAACTAATTTGCAGGTCTATGGTGTTATCTTTTACTGTGAATGTCAATAACCTACCTATATATCTGCTAACAATGTTTAGATTTGAACATTGACTGTTCACGAGAGACGTACCTCGTTAAAACTCAAAACGGTGGCATGCCATTTGCAGAGATATGTGAATTCAGATTCTCCCTGCACATGCAAAAAACATGCCAAAATAGAGCCAAATACTTTCTGTATGAATTATAGCTTATAGTCGTTTTAGTAATTTAATCGTTTAAGTGTCCAATATTGTTTGTTTGCCAAACTCTCTAAGAGCATCACTATTGGTAAATTGAGAGTGAGATTTGCCACGTGTTTTTTTTTTTAATTTTGTTCGTTTACTTTTTAAAAAAAATAAAAAAATTTAATGAACCAATAATAGGTCGACACGTGTTATAGAACCTGCGCTATAGTCCATGAATCGCTCTTTACAGTTGATCACCAACTATACAGGTTCAACAAAATTTAATTATTATATTAATTTTTTTGGGTTTCTTGTAAACCTCCGATAGGAGTGCTCTAACTGTTTAAAATATCTTATCAAGTACATGCACATGCAGTCTATGTGGATATTTGTCATTAATATTATTCACCATAAAATTAAAGGTAATAAGTATTGGTCGTTGAGACCTTTCATCTCTAGTTACGCCTTTGTAGTCAAAATCCCTAACTAACCGGCATCACTGCAGGCTCCAATCTACCTATCCAAATAACTGTCAAAAAACCACAAAGTCAAAAACAACACCAAACTAAACCTACTAATAGACTCAATTTAACCTAATTAATCTAAGGCCATGAGCAGTCACTAGAAACTTTATTGAGTTTTTTCTTTTAAAAATATTTAAAATTATAGAATTATGAAAAAGAGAAAGTGTACAATTAGTTTTTCAAATCATTGTTTCAATCTCTCAAGAAGAGACTATCCTCTTCTTTTTCTTTTTTCTTTTTTATTTTTTCAATTTTATAACGTGCATTTTTTTTTTGAGAGATTCTATTGATGTCCCTAAATGGCTCTAAGCCTCTAACATAACATATGCTTGAGGGAACACTTAACAATTACAAACAAAGACATGCTGAAAACAACAGTAAATAATGTAAATAAATTGGCTATTGAAAAAATGTTATGAAGAACTGTAACATAACTAAGTGCGAATAGTTTATATAATAATATGTTGAGTTTGTGGATATCTCGCGCGCTGATTTTCCATTTTGTGTGTATACTCCAAAAAAAACACCGTTAATCAAATTGAGATTGATGAATCTGATTTATGAGAAACTGCAGTTTTAGAAGTGGGTGAAAAGGGACTCTTTAAGTGATTTTGAATAATGATGTCAGCTTTTACTATCGACTTGCACGCCACGAATACTCTGCCCACTATCCGTGACATAGTCTCAGCAATAGCATGAACCCATACTTTTTATTTCCTATCTTCTTGTTTTTAGCTATTTATCTTCCGTCATATGAAAAAGCTTAATGTATTATACTAGTTTTTTTTCATTAATTTGGGAATATCCTAAACCCAAAATGAGATTCAGATTAATTTCTAAATATATGTACAATCTACGGACAGACTCTATCTCGGGCATTTAAATGGGTTTTAAAGCATGTATCCATATCCATATTAGATAACCATGATAATTATGACTTAGTTTCGTGCAGCAGAATAATCAAACCTGAAACATGTTGGTATCTCAACTTCGTTTTCTTACCACTCGACCACAATTACCCGATTTATATTATACTAGTTTTGCAAAAAGTATATCCAAAGGAAATATCATCATGTTTCAGCTCTACTTTTTCCATAACGTATAAATCACGGCTACTCAATCTGATAAACATTTTCAACATTTTGAAGATAATTTACGTTTTCTTTTTGAAGGTTCGATTATTATTTTTTCCTTCTTTTTAGCTATATGTGATGAATACATATGAAAACATATTATAGCAGTATAACGGAATAATTTAACATGGCCTTTTACAAATGTAGAATCGTTCATTCCTTTGTAAAAGATTTTATATGACGAAAATGGGGTTGATATTTTAATATTAAACTAGATTTTGATCCGTGCGTTTTCACAGATTTTATTTTAAAATTATTTGTTTTCTATATAGATATAGATATATTATATATATACCATCTGGATCATATGGAAGGTTGCATAATACTTTTTTTTTTAACACTGATGCGAACAATTATTCGAGGCGATACACAATTATTGAATGTTACAAGGAAAGAAAGAAGATATCATTAGACATCCAAAAAAGAAAAGAACGAAAATTTCACCCACCCTCTAAATGATGAGCCTCCAAAGCGAGAAGGTGATGTAGCCATGCGGGAGCATTGCGGGCGAGATAGGACTGGTGGCGGTGATCGCGAGTGACACTTATTACAATAGCGTCAGCAGCTTCATTACGTTCTGGTAGCGCGTGATCTAAACTCCATGTAGGTATCTGTGCGAGCAGAAGGGAGATGTTGTGACGGATATGGCTGAGATTAGGATGCTCATCTGAATTTGTGAAAACGTCATGGAGGTACTCCGAGGAAGTTTCAAAAATAATATTCGAAAAATGTAGATTGTGGATGCATTCCACAGCACAAAAAAGAGACCACAAATCCGCTTCTGATTTTGTGCGCATATAAGAGTAAGCCCGACGACTATGCATTATTGTACGTCCATTTTCGTCTCGCAAAATCCAAGAAGCACCACTTGAAGAATTCGAACTTTTCCAAGAAGACCCAACATTACATTTAAGGAATCCCCGAGGAGGTCTTCTCCATTTAATCATATCAGTAGCACCCTCATTGACATTTTTTTTTGTTCCTGTAAATGTATCAAACCATGTTGATTCTTCTTCAAAGGCTTTCTTAGCAATAAATGAAGGCTCAATATCTTCGGTTTTGAAAACGAAATTATTCCTAGCTTTCCAAATTTCCCATAACAGCCATGGAAAGACATTCCTCGTATGGACATCCGTGGTATTACCATTGGAAATCTTGATGAGGTGTACAAAATTTAAAAATGTCGAATTCCGAGAGAAACCACATAAAGGTAATGGGAAATTAGCTTGCTGCCATATTGTACGAGCTTTCGTACATGTAAAAAGAACATGACATATACTTTCTGCCTCAGTACCACAAACCGAACACGTTGTGTCTATCGGAATACCCCGGGTAGCCAAACGTTGTTTAACCGCTAAAGCACGCCACATAAAATGTTTTATTTTTGGTGGTGCTTTAACTTTCCATATTTCTTGCCATAATTTTTTCTCAATAGGAGTCAGGGATTGACCTGAAGGATGGTCAAACTCAACCAAAGCCTCCAACAGCTTATATCCACTCTTAGTCGAATAAGAACCATTCGGTGTGAAACCCCATTGGATTGTATCTTCAGAAAGCAAGGATGGTTTCAAAAGTAAAATCCGTTGTACATCCTGTGCCGTAAAAGTTTGATGCAATAAATTGATATTCCACTGATTTGACCCCTGGATAAATAAATATGATACTTTAAGTGTTAAATCTACAGAACTGTCTTCCCGATACATTGGTGGCCTTGGAATAGTATCAATAATCCAATTTTCCGCCCAAACATTAGTATCAATCCCATTTCCAATATGTCGATATAGGCCTTTTTTTAGTAATTCTCTACCATGCATGATGCTTCGCCATGCATGATGCTTCGCCATTCATATGATGGCCGTGTACCCATACCACATTCCAGAAAGTTTCCATTTTTAAAATATTTGCCTTTAAGAACGCGTGAGACCAAAGAATCGGGATGATTCCAGATTCGCCAAGCTTGTTTTCCAAGCAGAGCCTGATTAAAACGACCAATGTCATGAAACCCAAGACCCCCCTGTTCTTTTGGTTTACATAATTTTTCCCATGAAATCCATGGGATTTTCCTTTTTTTTATCCCCACTACTCCACCAAAATTCAATAATCGCACTCGTAATTCGTTCACAAAGACCTTTAGGTAATCGGAAAACAGACATTGCATATATTGGGAGAGCCAAAGCAACCGATTTTATTAATACTTCCTTTGCCCCCAGTGATAATGTTTTAGAATACCATCCCTCGAGTCTGCCTTCCAGTTTCTCTTTGATAAAATTTAGAAGATCTTTTTTTGATCCCTGAAAACATTAAGGGAGACCCAAATATGTTCCTTCACCGCCTTCCTTGTCGATCCCCAAAACCCTCCTTATATCATGTTTCGTGTCATCGTTTACACTTTTCCCAAAGATAATAGAGGATTTCAGAGGATTAATCATTTTTCCAAAAGCTTCACCATAAATTTCCAAACAATTCAGAATCTCTAAACTATCACTGATAGACGCTTCACAGAGCAGCAAGCTATCATCCGCAAACAACAAGTGGTGAACAGAAGGACTACCTTTGGCTAACTTTATACCGTGCAATTTCCCCTGAGCTTCAGATCTATTTAAAACATGTACTAAGGCTTCAGCACATAAGATGAATAGAAAAGGAGATAAGGGATCCCCCTGACGTATTCCTCTTTCAGGTTTAATAAAACCATGAGATCTTCCATTTAGTAACACTGAAAAAGTGACAGTGGTAATACATGACATAATCCAAACAACCCATTTCCGATCAAAGCCCATTTTTTCTAGTAAAACTTCAAGAAAATTCCATTCAACCCGATCATAGGCTTTTGACATATCTGTCTTTATAGCCATACTTTCTCTACCAATTTTATCATTAGTGCGCAAACCATGTACCAGTTCATGTGCTATAATTACATTGTCCGTAATTAACCTGCCACCAACAAAAGCCCCTTGAGTTTCTGAAATTATATTAGGCAAAATTGCTTTCATTCGATCGCAAAGAATACGGGAAATGATCTTGTATTGTACCGTACAAAGGCTAATGGGACGCATATCCTTCACTTCCGTAGGATTTAAAATTTTGGGTAACAAAAAAAGTTGTGTATGGTTCCATCCAGCAGGAAGGGTGGCTGTTTTAAAAAAACCTTGAACATCACCAATAATCTTTTGTCCCACTATGTGCCAATATTTTTGGTAGAAAAAACCAGTGAGTCCATCTTCTCCAGGGGCACTACCGCTTTTAATACCAAAAACTGCTTTTTTAATTTCATCCGGTAATACCTCTCTGGTTAGCATTGTGTTCATCTCTGAGGTAATTCGATTATCAAAACCCTCAAACAAAGTTTCCAAATCTCTGGGATTAGAGCTCGTAAATAAATCTCTGAAATATTCAGTAGCAATATGCCCTTTAGACCCTTCAGAAAAATGCTCGTTGCCAAAAATATCTTTAAGCATTAGGATTTTATTTCTCATTTTTTTACCTTTCACCACATTATGAAAATAAGTAGTATTTCGATCCCCTTCCCGTTACCATTCCTCTCTACTTTTTTGTCTCCAAAAAATCTCTTCTTCCCTATATGCCGTAGCCAATTCGTGCCTTAACCTCCTTATCAGACTATAAATGGGGAATTACTTTGAGCTTTCTTTGTCCAAATCAATCTGTAACCGTTCTATTCGTGTTTTGGAATTCCAGTCATTGGTCTTTTTAAGCTTGGATAATTCCGACCGACAACGAGCAATGCGATCAAGGACAGTAAGATTTGAATTAATATTATCAAAATCCCATCCCCGAATAATGGCCTCCTCGACCCCTCTTTTCCCATGCATACGTTTGTCAAAATAAAATCGTCCTCTATGCAAATTTTCCGGCTCAAGTGCGAACTCTATGCGTAGAGGTCGATGATCCGAAGGCCACATACTCATATAGTCGGTAGACGACTGTGGGAATAGTCTAAACCATTCATCATTACCAAAACTTCTATCCAGACGACATTGAACCCAATTATGATCCCTCGTAGCTGCCCATGAAAGGATATTTCCGGTACTTCTCATCTCCCTTATTTTACATGCTTCAGCCATATTCCGAAAATCAAAGAACGTGTTTTCCTCTCTAGCAGGGCCTCCCAATTTTTCGCCATTATGCATTAGCTCATTAAAATCACCAACCAAAAGCCAAGCGTCATCTCTAATCACACCTATATCCATTCATTGATCCCAAACATATCGTCTTCTTGCTCTTACTGGATCTCCATATACACATGAGAGAAAAAATTTAAGAGACCCCATTGTGATTTTAATATCAATAATCCGATTATTACTATTTAAAATTTCAACTGAGTAACACCCTTTCCACATTAAGGCTAAACCACCACTACGGCCAATGGGTTCCACCGTGTGTAAATAATCATACCCCAAACTTGATTTTAAAGTATCCATGTAAGCAAATTTTTGTTTAGTCTCCATGAGGAAGATAAAATCCGGAAAAAATTGACGTCGTAGATCTCGAATACATTGAACCGTATCCGAACTACCCGCACCTCTACAATTCCAACTTAAAATACTCATGAAAAATTAAAAAACTTCGTTGATTCTCAAAAGAACCCAAAATTAGTTGGTTTAAAGACACCAAATACAGTAACACGCACTTACACCAGACACATATTTGCCGGTTCCATGTTGAGTCCCAAAAATCAAAATGATAAGAGTTTATAAGGCCCACGAAATAAACCAAAGACAAGAAATGTAATCCCATGTATAACTTTTCAGGTGCATAAAATGTCCTATCCCAAGGCTCAATACATGAAAGAAAACTGAAGAGAAGAAAGAACCAAAGAGGTATTCCTTGTTGCCTTTGCCTTGAAGCTTTGACTAGATCAAAAAAAACAGAAGAAACCCGAACTAGAAGAACCCAGATGATAAAAATTTCAGCTTCCTGTTGACCATTTGTATCAGTCATGAACCGTGATTTAATAATTAATAAGCCATTTTTTCGTTTAAATGACATGATATATACCGTGAGCCTTAAAAACTGAACCCGAATGCCAATATAATTATCACTCGATACCATCATCTTCTCTGCTTGTGTCCTAAGTAACCACAAACTACCAAACCGCCAATCACACCAATAAACCTCACCTATCAAAAACTCCCAACAACCCTGAGTAAATGACACCATTTTAGTTTCCTCCTGTATCCATCTTCCAAGACACATATCGAAATTCACCAGCAAATTATCTTCCTGTGTCCACCATAACCACAAAACCTCAAACCACCGATTATAATAAAAGTCCTCATAGAGCAAATGCCCACACCAACCATAAACAATTCCCAATTATTAATAAAAACCAATGTACACACCAACCTACAACCAAATTTAAAGATCTCCCGAGAAATAAAATTCTTCGTACACAGAAACACCCAAACCCAGCACCAGCCAATGTACAAAATATTCCAGTTTCCTTCATGTTCATTAACACCAACGTAACACATCGTACCAAATATGTTGACCAAAAACAATTCACAAACCGACCTACATCGTCCTTTGGGAACCGTTGCCAAGACACAAAGCCAAATATGCAAAGACCCTTTCCATAGGAAGAAAATAAATATTATTCCTCCAAAAAATATTGACCTCACAGACCTTCCTCGCCTACTCAGCAACCTGAATGCTCCATACCAAAACTTCTCTTTCATCATATCTAAATACCTACACTGGCATAAGCCACCCTCATGTAATCCGTTCCAGAACACCTTAGTACACCCGATAGAGCTTTCTTTTTTAATGGCAAAACGCCTTAACCAAAAAGCCTTGTCATTTGTATTCTGAAAAAGAAACACAACCCTGAACATTTTAAAAATTGGAGACCTCAAACACCACTGATCATCACATCTACTCAACTCCATAGCCTGTGCATAACTCAAAATCCCATATATCATATCACCAAAACCACCAAGTCTCTCATATTCATAACTATTATAAGTTAAATAAATCTCCCCTGCCATTCCCTGCATTCCAGTGATCCCCATTGTTCTACTGAGAATATTAAAACTACTGTTTAAGCATACCACAAACCAACACATTCCAAACCTCCGCCTTATTCTAAAAGAAACCATATCAATAAGATCCTGATCTTCCAAAATTCGTATCCCTCTTGATCTCTGATTTGGAAAAGATTGAATAAGACAGACTATGATTCCGATTTGAAGTTTCGTCCTTTTAAGGCAAGCGAATCCTTTGGATCGCGATTCACCATCCCTCCACAAAGTCATCCCCGTGTTATACAACGCTCTTTTCTTTTTCCCAATCGGGAATCTTTTAATTGATCTCAACCGAGATCCACAATCACCACATATTGTATCAACCAATCGACCCCAAATCCTGTAAATCTCAAACGAGATCTTCCACCACACCGAAATTGACATTCCTAAAACCCTAGAGAAAAAATCGCCGTCATGCTCGAGAGAGAGTTTTCGGTTGCATAATACTTTGTTTAATATTTTAAGTGTTTAGCAATATGAATTTGTAAATTTTTGGGTCTTTTTAACTTATAAATCTATGGATTTGTTATAAAAATATTTTGATGAATTCATGTGAGATTTTGCGCTCTTCTAATAAATATATAGAGACTGAAATTTTGAGCCATTTTAACATAAATTATATACCAATTTTTTAAAAAAAATTTTGGGCCTTTATCAAACATATAGATATATTATTTATCAATTTTTTAGTAATTTAACTTTATAATTAATAGAGATTTAGAAAGATATATTAAATCTTGTCAGATAATATATGGATATACGTGCTATGATATAAGTTATGTTATAGTCCATCTTGTTTGATAAGTAACATCATATAATTAATGTCATATTTTTTTGTATCTAAATATATTATCTATATTTTTTTACCTATTTAATTGTTGTCAACTTAGAAGATTTTATAAAATAATATTTTCATATTGCTAATCACACTAAGCTGGATTGGAAAATAACTACATAAAAGATAATATATGGTCAAAGTTAATGTTTTGTAAACAAAATTATTTGACATTTGCAAACCAATTTCTATGTTTTCTTTTATATAATAAGATTTATACTGAAAATTCTTAATGTTAACAATTCAATATATCTTTCAATCTTGTCTCAAAATAATGTCTTTAATTTCAAAAAGATAACGATGGTTATTCCCTCGATAGACTGCAAAACTTAAATTACACAACTTCAACTCATAATAAAATTTTCTGACAAATTTATTCTAAAACAACTCAGTTATATATCTCTTTCAAATCATATAGCAAAATGTGCCATAATCGAATCTTTGAAGAAATACAACTCTCCATCAAATCACGTAATATATATTATGAGATAAGTAACACTACGCATGATATAAATTAGTATATAAACCCTAATAATTTCGTAAGTAATTACTAATTTTTGAAACCAACAACTTGTAACACATGATATATATCACAAAATATGAGCTATTCTACTTAAATATTACTCTAAATCAAACATTTATCTAAGCCAAACCTAACTAAACAGAACCTAATATATTTATATCCTTTTCACAGCAATCAAAATAATAAAGAGACATGAACATAGATAAACCGATTACCTTAAAAACATTAAGTTTATTTTACTACATGAAAATATTAAAGGAAAACTGGTTTTCCTTTACCAGAGAAAAGTTGAAGACATTCATAGCCGAAACACCTTAAAACATAAGACATACCAAAAGAGAAGAGTAAAGAGATCAAGTTAACGTCACATTTGTGGCTCTCCTAGTTTTTCCTAATTCAGATTAGGAACCTTGACATCAGAAATACGAGCCTGAGCAAGCTTAAGTTTGCTTTCTAGCTTCTGCTTCACATCGATCAAGACAGAGTCATTGAAGACCTCATCAAAGAGTTTTAGTTTATCCAAAATGCGATAGACTTCGACCCCAGAATTGTTGTAGGCAGCGACGGCTTCATGGAACTCCTTGTACATCTTGAGAATCCTTCGGTAATGCTTAGTCCTATCATTCATTCCATCTGTGAATGCATCTTGCAACAAAAATCCTTGAAAATGGTTCGCAGCCATACCTAAATCGGGATTTGCATGTTCATTAAAAAACATTTTCTTAAAAATAAAAAGATGATGTATACAAAACAAAACATTTTACTTTCACTGAAGACATTATTAGAGAATATATATGAGAGATAACGATTTTTAAGGAAAGAAAATTTTTAATAATGTGAGATTTTCTGAACTCTCTAGAACTGATTATGCATGTGATTGTTAAATTACAACGATGAAGAACAAAATATTATAAAAGTTAAATATAATTGTAACCAAATTACCAACATATTTGGTTCAACAACGAAAGATGTAAGAAAACATAGGTAACAAACGTTGATTCCATATGAAACCTAACACAAAGCCTTGATTTACATGCAATGTTCAAAACAAAGAAAAATAAAACATATAACTTACAAAGCGTTTTTTGTTATGTGAAAAGGAGAGAAAACTCGAGAGAGAGAGAGAGAGAGAGATTGATTTGTTTTGGTAAAGACGAGAGAAAGTACATTTACAAAGAAAGGAGAAAATAAATTTCTAGATTTGCAACTCTTGATTTGACTTATAACATTATTAATAATATTCATCTTTGCTATGTTCGAAATCAGATCATATTAAAAATTGAGCATATTCTCTGAATCTATCCTATATATATATTGTTGTGCTATATATGTTCATGTTATTATGGAAAAAAACTATTGATGTCGAATTAATTAGTCTGATCTTCTGAATCTATACATTTATATCTTCATAAGATAAATCCTTTTCATGATCACAATTTACTTAATGTGTGATATTTTAAAATGAGATTTAAAATAGAGCATCTTTACAAACTCACTAATTTAAATATACATATAATTTATTTTTATAATTAATGAAACTTATCTATTATGTCAAAATAAAATTCTGGTCTACATAATTCACAATCTATGGGCCGATTTAACAATTTTGTTTTTGAATTTAAGGCCCAAAAATTCACTACATTTTTTTGGCAAAACATGTTGGACCATGTTGATTTGCTCCACCAGCACTATCTTCAACTGCATTTTAAATTCATAAGAACACCCAAAACTCTCAAATTAAAAAAAAAAAAATTGGTACATCGGTTTTACAAATAAAATAAGCAGATCTGAAAATGTATTTATTCCACCTTCATAAGAATGAGAAAATCTTCAAAAACATAATACACATAAGTATTAGATAGCAGAAAAAAGGTAAATAGTATATATCTTAATTATCAAATAATTGTCTGACCTTTCAAATAAGTTACATCTGCTTCTTCTTCTTACAAATCTTGTCTCAAAGGTTGTTGAATACCTCTTTGAATACAACATTCATTGTTTTTCGCTGAGATTTTCTATCGTTGTCCACAATTAGAATTTTCAATCCCTTTTTAGATGTCACCCTAGAAATAGCCACATAAAGCTGTCCATGTGAAAACACCGGTCTTGTAAAGGAAATACCAACTTCCGAGAGAGATTGACCTTGGCTTTTGTTGATGGTTATTGCAAAAACAATAGCCAATGGAAGTTGCCTTCTATGCATTTTGAAAGGCAATTTCGGTGTGATCAATAATCTCGGAATGTAAACAATTTCACCAACTTTTTCTCCGGTAAGTATCTTCGCTCCAACCATAAAGGACATCAATTCTGTAATTACTAATCTAGTTCAGGATCAATATTCCTCAGTACCATCACTGGACATCCAATCTTCAGACTTATACTATGATTTGGCAAACCAGAATACTTAATGTTGTTTAAAAAATCAGGAGTAAGTCCTTCATCATTAACTGATTTTACATCATATGGATCAATACTATTTGAGCTCAAATAAATGATTTCCTCACCTGCATTTTTTAAAAAAGGTTAGTTATAGAAATATATCATATAGTATAGTATACCAAATAGGAAATAGGAGTAGTTACCATCAAGTTTATCCAACATGTATTCATTAATAGTATTGACATCCTCGTTTGTTGGACATAGTATAGCTCTCTCTTGAAATAACTTTGGGTTCTTGTTTCTTTAAGAAAATGAGTCTCCATACACTGCCTTGCTTATTGCTTTTATAGGCTCATTAGAGTCTAATATGAGAAACTCTTCTGGTATATCAATTAAAGCTTCACCGTCATTAGGCTCAGATAGTTTACCATCTCCACCATCTAATATCCATTCAGAAATTTCCTTGATATTATTAGCCCCTGCAGGACATAGACCAAGAGACAACAATCGCATGTTCTTTATCAAGTTGAGGATTTTAAAATGCTCCGAAAGATAAGATGAATTCAGAGAAGCCAAAACTATATCATGTGCTTATCCCATATCTTTAAATCCAAAAATCCCAACTGAACCGAGAATATTAATTCAACCCTAATCATTTTCTAAGATAGTAAGAAAGAAACACTAAGCTTGATTCATGATCTTCTTTGTTTGGTATATGGATTGATCCACAATTTGATCTTCTTCTCCTTTGGCCCTTAATCCTTTATGATTCCTGATAAGGGTTTTTAAGCCTTAGAGCAAATCAATATAGTATTTTAGATGTTAATCCAATTCTTAGTGCTAATGAACAAATAGAATGCAAGACATTGCTAAATCTAAATGCAATCAAAGGGGTTTGTTTTATAGGTAAAAATGTAACTAGCGATGTAAGTAAACAAGAATAACTAAGCTTTTGTTTCAATGAGATAAAAGAGCATATGGATAAGGGTATTGACTTTGGGTGATCAAGCTACTCTCTAGGGTGAGGTTTCAAACAATCAATCATATCCTATAGGTCTAGACACAATCCTAATCTAGTCCTTTGTCACGGCGAAAGCTCATTTGCTATCAATCTCTAAACATCAAGTGTCCTTGGTCTAAATCAATCAAACAATCATTGAGAACAAGTATACTAACCATCTAAGCTTTCCTAACATCAAGTGTCCTTGGTTAAGCAAGCAAAAATCATTATTACTTTGGCTCAGGCATTTCATCATACACCTTGTGGATTGAAAATGTCTAATGATCTAGAATAGAAGGATTATCTCTAAACTAACATAGAAATCAAGTACTAAGCATATAACAAGAAGGATATAACACTAATCACCCTATATCATCACTTAGTCATCTGAATCACCCTAGCCTATAAGCTCAAAGAGAGTTTACTCACTAATCTTCATATTTATTCCTAAACCCATGATGTAGCCCTGGGCAAAAAACCCGGAACCGAGAAACTGAACCGGAACCGAACCAAACCAAAATACCCAAAACCGAAAGCGGACCAAAATACTCAAATATCCGAATGGTTCCTGTATTTCTATATCCGAAAAACCGAACCGAGAACTAAACTGGTACCCGAATATCCGAAAAAATAAATTTAAGTTTTTTATATAAGGTAAAATAACCTCAAGTCCACTTGAACCCATGTTGAACATGAAGAGTGAGAACATTATTACCACCAAACCATGTTATCATTTGTCTACTCTCTTATTTTATAAATATATATAGTATTTCTATATTAAAATACATTTAATATTTATTAAATTAACACTTTATTGACTTAAATTCTTATTGGATTAACGAATATATAAGCGTGTAAACACTAGACAATTTAAATTAACATATTAACTAATAAAATAAATAAATATATATATATATATATGATTAAATATATTAAACGGGTATCCGAAACTGAACCAAAACCAAACTGGAACAGAACCGAACCGAAACCAAACCGAATTCTCATAAGTACATCTTGGATATAGGAATGGTTTATTCGATATACCCGGAACCGAATGTTTCCTACCCAAAACCGAACCGAATATCCGAATGCCCAGGCTTACCAAGATGGATAGAAGACTAATCATGATTAGGAGAAGAGAAAGACTCAAATTACTCATGAAAAAAAAATTAAATTAATCAAGGATTCACCAAATGTATTTTTAAGAGGAAAGGAGGTAAATCCCAACTTTGGGAAACAAGAATATTTATATGGGACTTGAAAAACCTTAAAACATAAAAGAAATGACCAAAATAGCCCTGAAAAAACATAAATTTTGACCAAAAGAAGTTCACACCCGAGAAGAAGCTACTCGTCCAACCCGGGTGGTCCAGACCGAGTACTTCAGCTCCTCCTCTTGTCTCGTCCGAGCGGGTCCTCTACCCCAGGTGGTTCAACCCGGGTGGTTCCTTCTTCGACCAAGGCACGACCAGCCGAGCGGGGTCTCGACCCCAGGTGTGTTGATATGCATTCAGTGATTCGATCATAACTCTTCCAATATAGTTCCAAATGACTTGAAACCACTTCCATCGGAAAGGTAACTCAATTTTCTGTGTCTCCATAAAATCTTAGAAACAGAATACTTCTATAAGGCCTCCGTCCATTTTCATCTTTCACCCTCTTTTGGATCACAATGCTCTCAATCACTCCATAGCATTCTCCAATACCTAATAAGGACAATGCATGCAATATGGACACTAAAGATGCCTAATTCCTGATCTATATGATAAAAATTCACAAGATATGAAGGCTAAAACTATGCAAATATGCCTCATATCAACTCCCCCAAACTACTCTTTTACTTATCCTCAAGTAATTAGTTAAGATCAAAGGGAGAGAGAATAGAATGGGAACTTAAAACCAAAGGATACACTTCTTATTCTCAACACCACATCCTAGACAAATATAACCTATAGAATAATCAATCTCAATTAGTACACTCTTTCTTCTCAAGGCTTAGTAAGACTCTTTCTTGTAGACAAGTTGTTGATCACCAATCAACAATTCTCTTCAACCAACCCCCACATTCAATAAAGCATAAGCTGATAAGGTGAATTCTTGCAAATGGAAACTTGATCTCAATCATTTAGCTTGGTAAGTGAAATGGATAAATGAGAATAGAAGAGGGGTTTCAATACATTGCTTTTTAGTGGCTTACACTCAAGAATAGAAGCTTGATAATTATGCAAAAATCTATCTAAGAAAAGGAGCAACTTATGCATACATTGCTTGTTCTTATCAATCTACCATTTTCGTAGACTTCTTTAAACCTACCATTTTCCTTGGTGTAGATCTCAAACCCATTCATCCCCAAAAATATTATGATCACTTTCTTATTTCACTCACCAATGAACTATTTCTCTTTTCTTTTCTTTTGAACCAACTAAAGACTTTTTTCTTTCACTTTTTACTTAAGCTTTACTCTTATTTTTCTTATGTCTTCTCAAAGTCTTTTGTAGACTCTTTTCTTTCTTTCTTTTTCTTAGTCTAGGAGTTTCTTATTTGAAGTTTATAAAGCTTTGTTTTTCTTTTGATCCCTAGTGCTTTTTTTCTTGGGTTAATTCTTTTCACTCATCTAAAACCTTAAGACCCAAGATAAACTCATTTGCACCACATTACCAATCTTCTCATCCTAAATGCTAGCTCCCAAGACGTTCTATAGCTAGCCTGAGATAAGAACAACCAATGTCGCCCCTAATACTCTCAAGTTTTTGCACATGACAAGCTATCAAAAGAGACCTCACACAAGTAATATGATTTAGGCTTCAAAGAATGGTAAGGGTTTAAGGGTAATGAGTGCCATTTGGGTTTTATAAAGAGTGGTATGAAGGATAAGTAAAACCCAAATGTGTATGACACATGATCAAGTATGCAAGTTCCCATAAGCAAGAAAGAATAAGTTCATTCAGCTTTAAGTTCATTTAGAGTTAGTTTGAAGGATAATGTCAATCTCACACAAGCAGCAAGTTTCAAGAAGAGTTTTCAAAGCTTGAAGCATGCAAACTTTTTAAGAGATGCTTAGGCTACTTGCTATGACCACCTAGGGTGTAATTTTGAATTCTAAGCATGTGTTTCCTTATTAGATAAGTTTCCAATGCATGAATGCAATCTAAATGCTTCTAGACTCAATCCTAAAGATGCAAATGATGCAACCTGCTTGTTTTTGTTTCTCTTTAGAATATTTTCAACTTTTTTTTTGGATTTTTCTATGCATATATACTTGTACAATTCAATGCATGAGACTCATGACATGAATACACAAGAATATGAGATAATAGACTCTCCCCCAGACTTACTTCACACAGTCCTTTGTGTGACAGTAAGCTCAAAGAAGAAGTCTAAGAGAAAGAAATATACATGAAGACTAATTATTTACAAGGGTGGAGTGTAACTTACCTTGGGGTTATATGAAGTGTTTTCATCATAGAGCTTTGGGCATGACCTTTAGACATATGAGAGGGCATTCCCAAACTTGGTCTTGACCTTATTCAACACATAAGAGAAGCAATAAATACAAAGATAAACATGAGAATTCTTCCCAAGTGAGCTTGTTTAAAGTCTCTTAACTTGACTACCTTTACATACCTAGGGAGAAGGAGGATCCTTCCCACCTTCAAGGGTGGTGATTAGGACGTGGGTAAGGAGCTCTTGGAGCTTGAGTGGATCAGCTTAGAGTTGATGAGAGATAATGGCTATGGCGCTTGAGAATGGCTTGGACCTTCTCTTGCACTTGATCTTATACTCAATGGCTCCATCTTTGAGCTTCAAAGGGTGGAGAGTAAGAGTGTGTGGCATCTTGACAAGCTTTGGAGATGGAGGAACTTTCATCTTCTTTTTGGTTTGAGTAGCCTCAGTGGCTTCACTACCTCCTCTTTGGTAGCATCTCCCAAGTGTTCTACACAACTCTTCTTTGAGAATTCTTCACCAAGAATTTCTTCCTTCTTAACACCAATGCATCTTTCAAAATTGTTCCACAATAACCTCCATTCAGCATTGGTGACTTGATTGGATAGGAGACTTCCTTGTTGATATTGTGGAGGACCACCTTCTTGTTTGGGAAGTCTATACAAGTTCTCACAGTGGCAAGGAAAGGCGTGCCTAAGAGCAGGGACATTCTCCTCTTGCTTGCCATATCAAGAACAGTGAGATCAATGGGAATGGTGCAAGTTCCAATCTTCAAAGGGGAGTCTTTGATGAGACCAATAAGCTTTATTGAAGAGGAATCTCCAAACATGAGGGAGGAGTTGTTTGGCTCCATGCATTTGATCTTCAAGCTCTGAATAATCTCCCATGAAATCACATTCACACAAGCTCCACTATCCACAAGAGCATCATCAATCTTATAATCACCAAGGGAGCAAGGCAAAATGAATTTCACTTGATGTTCAAGCTTGGGAAGTGACTTTGGTAGAGGTTTAGGGTCCAACAAAGAGAAAAAGATGTCAAGAAGCTTTGCCATATCTTCCTTGTGAGCCAAGATGTCTTGTATGAAGATCAGTTGGTCACAAGCTTCTTGCATGTTTGAGATCTTGTGGGAGTCGATTTCACCCTACTGTCAAATAAATCGTAAATAAGGAAACTTCGGGAAAACCCTAAGTTTCCAGAGGAACCGGCTATCTGCGAGAACCGCACAACGAAAATAAGATGACGAAAATACTTAGAATTAAAATTAGAATAAACGAAAACAGAGAGCAAAGAGGTTCTTATTCCGAATCTGCGTTGAACTG
>CAKOAT010172932.1:124448-135851 GCA_932364175.1 Eruca vesicaria subsp. sativa
CTGATATCATTCCAGGTGGTAAGGGAACCTGGTGGTAGTTGTCTTAGCCACTGCAAAGCTTCTCCAGATAGAGAGTACTTGAAAAGCTTGCAGAAAAGATAGTCTTGAGGGACTCATTTTGCTTTGACTAGGGTTACAAGATCCTCAAACCTCTCCAGATGGTCCATAGGATGCTCATGGGGCAAACCACAGAAAGGGATTTGTCCTACAAGTGTGTAATACTGCGGCTTGAGCTCGAAATCTCCTCTCTAAATAGCAGGAGGGAGGATGGCTGATCGGTTTGAATAGAACTGATCCGGACGGTTGTAGTCAGCCAAAGTTTTGGTCTTTTCTACAGGTTGAATGATGCATGTAGGTGCAGTATCTTCTTCAGTAATTACCTCCTTCTGATCATTCAGCTTATGACCTGCTGCATTCCGCAGGTGACCATCTTGATCACGCAGGTCTCCATTCTCACCGGGTATGAGAATCATAGGCGCTACCATGTCTCGCCGGTTAGTATCGATCGATGTAGGGTGAGGTGTATCGATCAATGTCAAGTGAAGGGTATTGGTCGACGAACGGTTGTTGTCGATCGATGAGGTGGTGAGAGTATTGGTCAACGAACGGTTGTTGATGTCGATCGATGTGGTGGTGAGGAAGTCGGTCGACGAACGGTTGTTGATCGACGGTGGAAAGCGGATATCCGTCGATAGAGAGGTGTTGGTATCGATCGATGTGGAGCGTAGGTCTTTGCGGATGCTACGTTCCAAACGTTGCTTGTCCTTGTTGCTTCTAGTACTGCTGGGCATGTACCTGAAAAAGAAAAAAAGAAAAAGAAAAAAAAAATTTGTCAAAAGATTGAAAAATAAAAAGTAACAAATAACCTAGACTGAATCAGATTAAATCTAATAGTAATCTTAGTTCCCCGGCAATGGCGCCTAATTTGATATCACTAAATGTTTAACCCTAAGGAGTGAATTACTCTCTCAAATAAGAGGTTCAATCGTAGTACTTAGGGATCGAATCCACAAGGAACTAGAGTCACAAAAGATATAATCCTAAGTGATTAAGCTAGGTTGATTAGGTTTAAAAAAAATAAATAAAAGTTGTGAGCAATGGTAAGTTGCTAAGGAGAATGGGTTTTGGGTTTTAAAACAATAAAATAAAGTAGCTAGATTCAAGGTTACTATTCAGAAAATCAGGATTATAAATCTATGGATGTCTTAACGAATTGCTTGCAAATATATGCGAACATCAATCCTTAGACAAATCTATAGCTGTCACTAGTTAGACTTGTCCATTGATCTGATTGCTGACAGTATCGATCGACGTTGCTATCGCAGTGTCGATTGATATATGTTGCCGTCGATCGATTACTCTATAGGAGTATCGATCGATATAGCATCGGATCGAATTGAAACTGTGTTCACCCGAGAATTTCTATTAGACCGCTTATCGCACGTGCCTAACAGAGTCTGAGCTTAGCCAAATGATTTCAAGATAATGACTATTAGATTAGTCACTCCATAATCATACTTCTAGGTAGCTAATCTAGAGTAAGCATTATGGTTCATTTGGATAATGAATATAACAACTCTACACCCATAGTTGGGGCTAATCCCTCATATCTATTTGAACCCTAAATCTAACAAATGAATCTACTCAGACATAGCCAAGTGATTCATAGCAAAAGAATAAGATGAAAAGAAAATACTTTATTGCTAAGTATAGAATAGTAATAGATTACAAAAACTTAGATGTCTTGCTAAAGCACTTAGGCATAACTATAAATATGAGTACAATTAGGTTAAAAACTCGTCAGGGGCAATCTTGTAATTGGGGAGAACTTGGGCTTCAAGTCGGCCAAGTAAATCTTGCTCATCACGCTCCGTATCGATCGATGGTACATGGTGTACATCGATCGATGGAGTATCTCGACTTCAACTTCTACGGAAGTGTCATCGATCGATTACACAAAGTGTGTATCGATCGATATGTGTCTCTTATTGTCGGATCTTCATAGTCATCTTGGAAAAGTCTCATTTAAGCTCCATAAGGCACCTAAATCATCACTTTACTACAAAATGCTCCTGAACCTGAAAACATACCTAATAGACTCCAAAACATAGATAATTATCATTAAAACATATCAATACCATGACCAAAAACGGGTCAAAATAATGGTATATCAACATACAAGAGTCTTTCAATCTTATCTACCTCTCTCACATGATCATTCTTTTCAATCTCAGATGTAGCAGCAGAGAGGACAACATTGCAATGATTTTTCCTTGGGCGGTGAGAGGTGGAGGTCATAGAAGAGAACTTATTCTCCAAGTCTTTGAACTTGTTGTTAAGCTCACCATAGGTTCCATCAATCTTTGTGTTGAGGTTTCTCAACTCAGTTCCAAGATGTTTCTCTTGCGTATTCTGAGCTTCCAAGATATGCTTCAACATGGCTGCAGTGGCAGCCTCTTGAGTAGGAGAGGGAGATGGCGCAGCTTGGCATAGACTGTTTTTCTTGATAACCACCTTGTTGATTGTTGTAGTGAGGTTTTTGATAGTAGTGGTTTTGGTAGTGGAAGTTTGGTTCTTTCCTATACCAAGAGCCATTTGCTTTGATGAAATACACCTTCTATTACCCCTCAATACCCTCAACAACATTCATTTCAGGAGTATCTTCTTGAGCACCCACAAGGTTCACCTTCTCTTGTTTGGCGGGAAATAAAACAAATAATTCAAGTTTGTCTATCTTTTCTTCTAGAGACTTCAAATCCCTTCTTGATTCTCTAGTCTCTCCACCATCCTTTCTATTGCTATTATCAAACTCATCATTGTAGAGGTTTGCTGCTCCTCTACTCCTCAGGTTCATACACCTATCAATTAACCAAGCAAGAAAGACAAAGAAAAACAATTCAGTAAATAAAGCAAGTAAATAAGATTTAGTCTCAAACAATGACTAAATCCAAATGTCAATAAACAACTCAGAAATGGCAACGGTGCCAAATTTGATAAGTGCAAGACATTGCTAAATCTAAATGCAATTAAAAGGGTTTGTTTTATAGGTAATAATGTAACTAGCAATGTAAGTAAACAAGAATAACTAAGCTTTGGTTTCAATGAGATAAAAGAGCATATGGATAAGGGTATTGACTTTGGGTGATCAAGCTACTCTCTAGGGTGAGGTTTCAAACAATCAATCATGTCCTATAGGTCTAGACACAATCCTAATCTAGTCCTTTGTCAAGGCAAAAGCTCATTTGCTATCAATCTCTAAACATCAAGTGTCCTTGGTCTAAATCAATCAAGCAATCATTGAGAACAAGTCTACTAACCATCTAAACTTTCCTAACATCAAGTGTCCTTGGTTAAGCAAGCAAAAAGAATTTTTACCTTGGTTCAGACATTTTATCATACACCTTGTGGGTAGGAAATGTCTAATGATCTAGAATAGAAGGGTAGCATAGAAATCAAATAATAAGCATAGAACAAGAAGGATATAACACTAATCACCCTAGATAATCACTTAATCACCCTAACCCATAAGCTGAAAGACAGTCTACTCACTAATCTTCATGTTTATTCCTAAACCCATGATGGATAGAAGACTAATCATGGTTAGGAGAAGAGAAATACTCAAATTACTCAAGAAACAAAGATTAGATATCAATGATTCAACTTTCCCAAATGTGTCTTTAGAGAAAAGAAGATAATTCTCAACTTCGGGATACAAAAATGCCATGTAAGCAAAAAATCCGGCGCCACGTAGGAAATCGCTACCGTGTTTTCATTAAGTCAACCATAAAGCGCTATAGATGTCGTTAGGGCTGCGTTATTATTACGTTGTGGCTGAGTTAAACAACGCGGCTGACTTAAGAGAAATTGGCTGACTTAAGAATATAAGTCAGCCGTTAGTGATGGTTGACTCACAGAAATATGGCTGATTTATGGGATAACGGCTGACTTACGTACATAAGTTATGGCTGAATTATACATCGGCGATGTGATTTCTGGAAAATTCGGCTGAGTTGTAATTAAGACATGGCTGAGTTATGTTTTGTCGGCTGGGTTAATGAACATCGCCTGGGTGAGTTATTAAATTTACGGTTGACTTATGAGAGATTGTTACGGCTGAGTTATATTTAATCAGTTGTAACTTGCTGGATTAACAGTAAACTCAACCTAATTACGGCTGAATTATTAGCGAAAGATTAATTACTAGAATATCATTCGTTTAACGGTGGGTTTATTTGACGATACGGCTGACTTATAATTTTCCATCCTAGTTATGGGTGATTTATTAGTAAAAGATTAATTACTGAAATAGTATTCATGTTTCAGCTGGTTTACATTGTACTTGATGGCTGGTTTATTTAGGCTGAGTTATGTGTTCGTTTGGTGGCTGACTTACCGATTTTCCATGTCATCATCCATGTCATCAACTCTTACTAACCATGTCATTACTAACATTGAAAAGATAAAATAAGGATTTATGTTAGAGACGCAGAGTCTTATTCTTCATTCTTCATCTTTTTTATCTATCTTCTTCATCTTATTCTTCATCTTTTTCTTAGATCTTATGGATCTGGTAATTATTTTTCGGCAACTGGGTCTAAAAACATAGATTTAAAAAAATTAAAAATCTGAGACAGATTTACTGTAGTCGTCGTCTTTGATGATGGTCGGTTGAGAAGAAGCTTCCTCTCCTCCAGTGTCATGTATGGTGGTCTGACATCTTGTTGTTCTCTCTCCCATCGAATTCGCCGTCTTGCAGAAGAATAAATAATCAAAGAGATAAATGAAAAAGCTAAGTTCCATAAATTGTAAGAAAAAAGAGAATACGAAGAGATGATGAATTTGAAAGCTAATTTTATATGTTTAATGACTCAGATTTTGTATCATCTGAATATGAGGTTCAAACTTAAGAAGAGCTTAAAGTTTTAATATTGTGTTCAGGGTTGACTTAATGATTTATTCTCGCCCAAAATACGAAACGTCGTAAAAAAAATTACACTTGAAGGCTGACTTATACCATTCATATACGTTATGGCTGAGTTATGCATACGTTAGGTCTGAGTTAAGCATACCTTACGGCTGAGTTATACATACGTTACGGCTGAATTATGCATACTTTACGGCTGAGTTATGCATACGTTACCGCTGAGTTATAACTCATCAAATTGCAGCTGAGTTATGCATACGTTATGACTGAGTTATGCATACGTTATGTCTGAGTTATGCATACTTTACGGCTGATTTATGCATATGTTATGGTTGAGTTTTGCATACTTTACGGCTGAGTTATGCATACATTACGGCTGAGTTATAATTCAGCAAATTGCAGTTGAGTTATGCATACATTAGGGCTGAGTTATGCATACTTTAGGGCTGAGTTATGCCTATGTTACAACTAAGTTATAATCAAATTATGGCTGAGTTTTGTTATAATCAAAGGCGAGTTATGGTTACAATACGACTTTTTTTATAACTAAGTCGACCAAAAAAGCTTCTAGCAAGTTCAAGATTCATCATCCAAACTTAAATTGAAGTTAGAAACCAAAAGAAAAACTAAAATACGAGTCTATAGATTAGGAATCAAGAGACATATGCATAAACAACATAGATCTAGAAAAAGAATAAAAATTGGAGACAGATCTACTGTAGTCGTCGCCATCTTCGATGGTGGTTGGTTAGAGAAGAAGCTTTCTTTCCTCCAATATCTGTATGGTGATCTGACATCCTGATGTTCCTTATTGTATGGTGATTCGGCATCCTGATGTTCCCTCTCTCATCGGATTCGTCGTCTTTCAGAAGAAAAAAATAGTCAAAGAGAGTGATGAAACGGTTAAGTCCCGTCAATTATAAGAAAATGAGAGAATGATTTTTGACCTTTAGATTTCATTTAATCAATGGCCATAAATTGTGATCCTTGAAAAAAAAAAGATTAACCAATGATAAAGAAGGGTGAGGATAGAGAAAATAATAATTTTGAACCCTTAGATTATAATCAATCAATGGTCATGGTTGCGTAATGTTCCCGCCCACCCCAGTGTTTCGCAAGTATTTAGTCCCGCCCAAAAATACGAAACGTCGCGATTAAGTTACACTTTGCGGCCGAGTTATTGATATGTTATGGCTGAGTTATGTTTAGGATAAGTTTATGTTTTAGGGTTTATGGTAAATTATTTGGGGTTTAGTGTTTAGGATTTAGGTTTTATTGTTTAGTTACCATTATAAAATATAAGAAACTACACAAATACGGTTTAAAAAAATTATATGGTACTAGAGATTTTTTTCCGCGCTACGCGCGGAATACGTCTTTTGAAATATTTATTATTTTCATTTATATATTTATTTTTAGATTAGATTTAATTTTAGATTTAGTATAGTATACCATAAATAAATACACCATTAGAAAAAAATTCTCCTAACACTTCAAATATATGTTATCAATTTGGAAACAGTTTGTTGAACATGATTTTAGGATTGAAACAATTTTTAATATGTAAGATATAATATTTTATTTATTAACTTCACTTTTGTTGTATTGCTTTGATTTTATTTCTATGTCTCTTTTGTCTAGAATGTTTAACTTTTCATTTAGATGTTTTTTTATTAATATAAATTGATTTGTCAAGCATAATAGATGTATTTTTGATTACTTGCAAATTGTCTCTAATTATGTTGATAAATATAAGACACCTATAGTATAATTTGTGCCTTGTTTACTTTCTCTAGGTTTAATTATGAGTTCAGTTATTCTGCTGGTCTGTATCATTTTAAGGATCTAACCTGATTTTCCATTCGGCAATATGCAAGGCAACAAACTTGAAAATTGTAGTGGAATTTATGTTTTTCAAAGTTACACCTTCAACAAATATTATATTTATGTTTTCATGATATGTTTTAAAACTACTAAATTATCACTTCACTTTATTTTCTAAATATATCTCTCAGTATGATAATTTTGAAAGTAGCGCTAAAATAGTATTTTATAGTTTATAAAGTGATAGTATTTCAAAATATATAATTTTTGAAAAGTTACTCGGAATATTTCTTAAGTTATAACTAATTTGTTTAAATACTAAATTTCTAACATGTTTTAGAGATATGATATATGTGTATAACTATAATTTAATAAGAAAGGTTTGACATTTTAAAAGATTCAACATGAGTCTTTTAGCTATATTATGTATCTTTCAACTTTTCATATTTATTTAAAAGCAAGGTAACTATCCCTAACTGGACATTTTCTATCCCTAACTATTATAAATAAGTTTGTCAAAAATTATGGATTTTAATTTTTCAAAATCTTTTGAACTTTTCACAGTTTATAAGACATAATGTATGTTTTTTCTGTTAATTAAATATTTTATGTTGATTTTTCAGAGAGATGTTGTATCAGTTTTTATTTATTATTTTATTTGTTACTTTAACTTTTCTAATTGATTTTCAATTTATTTTGATAGATAAAATTCTAGAGAAACTTGTCACAAAAACTTGTGAAACACTGCATAAAACATCTATAATATTGGGGTCGTACCCAAGCCTAAAAATCCATTTAGTTGTTTGAGAATCTCTATAATATTATTTGAGAAGTCAGTTTCCTACGTGTCGTGCTCACATTAACTCTCGCGATGGTTGATTACATTGATACCCTTAATGAATTGTTAAATTTTAAGATTATTATTAATTTTTTATTTAGTTTATTTTTACTTTTTTCCAAATAACATATATAATAAAAAGGAAATATTACTAAAATTGTAAAAAAAAATTAAAAACGAAAATATATGTATATAATATGACTTTATTAAAAAGGAAAGTTCACAAAATAGTAATACTCCCATTAATATATAATTTAAATAACATAAAATATATTTTCAAAATAATAAAAATATATATGTTCATGAATATTCAAAAACTTTATCAGTTACAATTTAATTCTTTTGTAGAATTTAGATATATGCATGAGACTTCAAAATATTATCATTATATTCATTTATGTAATTTGAATCAAACACTTCAGCTTATTATTTATTTCATTTTAAGAACAATATATATTAAGTTATACATAATTTAACTATAATATATTTACATATCTAAGACAATAACCAACCGAAATGAAAATAAGGAAATTAAACAAAGTTTTATTATATTTAGAATAAAAATATTATAGCTGAATTCGAAAAATATATATTATCCAATATACCAAATTGATAACCATACCGACTATTGATCCAAAAAAATAATTAAACCGACAATAATATATCCAAAGTCATATGTATAATTAAAATAATATAATATTTACTAATGTAAATTATATATATAAATTTATTCAAAAATAAAACTAAATATCAATCAATTATTATAAAATTTTATTTTTATGAATATTCATACCTGTGCATGAGCACGGGAAAATCATCTAGTAATAGAATTATGCCATCAAGCAACTGCTTTAATTGTAATTCTTGCTAAACGATGTGCTGATCCTGCGCCACCTCAGAGGAAGATACCTGTCCAGGAGCTGGAAACAATTTCTGGTTGAGAGGACACGAAGCGTAGTCCTGCAGAGAAACCCGGAGAACTCAAAACAGTTGACAACTGCAGCTTATGATGCCTTCTTTGTCTCAGTACACTTTTCTTCCTCCATCGAGTTTTGTGTAGTGCCTCACGAGATACCCGTCCTCCATCTGGAACGAAGCGTAGTGAGCTGCAAGTACAAGCTGTTCCTGGAGCTTGGAGAACGCGAAAGGAGTGAGGACCAAGGCTGCGTGAGATTCCATGGGAGCGCCCATTTTTAGGCTGATGTTTTGAAGATTCTGCTGCATTATTTGTGTGGCTTGGTCTTTGAAATCCACAGCAACAACCACCTGCACATACAATCCATTAACCCTATTGAATATAAGGTTGCATCACTAATAAGAACATAGAAAAGGCCTAAAAGCTTGACCAGCACTGAGTATAATATAGGCAGAAGAAGAAGCAAACATACTTGTTCTACAAAGTGAGGTAGAAAAAATATCATATTTTTTTATATCAAATAGTCTTTAGTTGCACCATTTTCTTCATCAATTTTCCGGTCTAAGCTCTCACCTCGGTTAGCACTGGATATTTATAAAGCATCAACACCAGTATTATCAGTTTATCACCCATACGATGAGACAAAGCGTGAAAAAAAACATTGCCAACAATTGGAAAAAAAATCAAAAGAAATGAAGACTAAAGTGAGTAGGAAAAAACATCCGACCAATCACAAAGCGTATGACAACTCCTCTTTCCTCAAGCTTTTTCAAAGCATCATCTAAAGAGAAGAAAATGTTTTTTTTTAAAGTAAATCATTGTTGGATGATGAGCAAACATTGATGGTGATAGTACTATTACTCTAACCTTGTGACATCCAAGAACCTCTAAATCTATTGTGTTTCAAGTGACTCCCAAAGCCTGTGTAAACTCCAATAACAGCAAGCATCTTCTTCTTCCCTGAAGAAGAAGAAAGACTTTTCTGGTTGTTAAGATAGCCTTGACTCTTCGCCTGTCCCAACTCCATTTCACTTTCAACAATTCTTCTCTCAAGATCTCTATTAAAACAATTAGTTACATCTTCTGTTAAGTAAAAGAAGATGATACGAAAAAACATCATATCAGAATTTAAAAAAAAACAGCTTACTTGCATCCAAGGACCTTCAGCTTGTCATCCACCGTAAGAGCCTTAGGCCTCTACACTCCACAAGAACATGATCAACATTGAACACAATAAAAAAGTTATTCAGATTGAGGAATGAAACATTCTATTGAAAGATTTAAGAGAAGCAGAAGAAAGACCAACCAGTTCATAATGTTTCTTAAGCACAGTGTTTAGTGCGACTCTGTGCTGCGAATCTTGCCACAACCTAAACGTAACAAACCAACAACACAATAACAGAGATCAGAACCAACTGATACGGATCCACCGATTGAATCTAAGTTTGTGCGAGATTATGATTATATGGATCAGACAAAACCTCAACTCGCCTTTTTGTGGTCTGAATTCGACTTCTTTGAAGAACAACAATTCGTCGGATTTGGCGGAGGACTCAGAGTGGCGAATCGCCTTGCCGTTTGTTTATTCGACATAGGATCTCCGGAGACAGCTTCGGTGGAGGAGACACCGGTTTTGCCGGTATGTTTGATCGGTGGGGATTTTCCATCGTTTTCATCGCTGGCTTGAGAGGATTCTATGGATTTTGATTGGAACCAAGAAAGGGTGAAAAAGTTTATAAGAAATAGATAGAGAGGGAGGTGAAAAGAAAGACATTAAAGATGGGAGTAAAGTAGAGGTTTGATTGATAGAGGTGATGAAGTTTGGGAGAAGGGAAACGGAGAAGATGAAGTGAGTGAAACCTAAACGATCGACGACACAAGTGAATCGTGATATTGTTTTTCCTCGAGCGGATGTGACGTGGAAAAATAAAACTATCTGATTGGCTGAATATTTATGCATACGTGGATATCTTCTCCTTGGCTTATTAAGCCCTTTTAATAGTGTTAGATACTTTGTATTTGGTGCTTTAACACCTATATAGACACATAAGGTTTTAGGTATTTGTAAGACAACAAATACCTCAAGATCATGATCAATTCAAAACTTATAAATTCAATGAAATATAATTTAACTAAATATAATCAAAATATATTGAAATGTTAAAAAATAAAAAATAAAGATATCATCAAATTATATTGAAATGTTAAAAAATAAAAAAAAACTTATTTTTACTGTAAATATAAAACCAACAATATATGTTAGATTGTACTTACATAAAATTATATATAGGTAAATTATTTATGATTTTAATGGGACTACATATTTATATGATAGTTTTTAAAATATTATTATTTTATTATTTTATCGATGTGTGTTATATTTTACATCGATTCAAATTGGGATTGGTGAAATTTATTAATTTGTAAAGATTATTAATTTATCGAATATTAATTAATAAAGGTTCTAAATTCATACAGTACAAACACACAAATAATTAATGTAACCTCTATTAATTAATTTATCATATCCCCTATATATTAAAGGAGAAGCATTACAACATTGTTTTGTAGCCACATGTCATCACCACAATCATTCTTAGAATCCTTAGAAAAATATGTTGGTCTATCTAAATATATAATAAGCTTTTTATTAAACTAATCATAAATGACTTATTAATTTTTTTTCATTATTTCCTTAAATAAAAAAAAACGGAATTGCCAAATATGATTAAAGAATATATGACATTTAATGATTTTCAATAATAAAGATTTGATAAAAATTAGTGTAACTTTTAAATTTTAACTTATTAAAATAAATTAAACAACCACATTAACTATATAATTAAAATTTATATTTTTTCGTATATGCTATACTTTGAACTTTTTAAAATGACTATAAAT
>CAKOAT010172932.1:137786-214991 GCA_932364175.1 Eruca vesicaria subsp. sativa
TATTAGTTCGACATCAAAAATATCTAAAATTTATATAAAACGAAACCAAACAAATAACAATAGTTTTGGTTATCATCGAAAAAAATCAAAAACATCAAACATTTACACCAAACAAACCAAAATAAATATAGATTTAGAATGATAGTTATAATTTAGGAGATTAAAAAAACGTCAAAACTAAACTAATATTCATGCTAAAAAGACATAATATCATTTTATCATAAAAGTAACAAAAGTAATAATCTCATTCCGCGCAAGGCGCGGGTTATTACCTAGTATTAATTAATAGAGGTTCTAAATTCATGCAGACAGAATAATAACTGACCCCTATCTTACCAAGGTCTAAATTCATACAGCACAAACACACACCTTCAAAAGCATTACTGGCGTTCAATCTGAATGGTGACGTGACTGATGTTGTATTCAGTCTTGATGTAGTCAATTACCTTGTCCAGAACCACATCTCCATCCGCCTCTGGTCTGACCTTCACATGATACACCAATGTAATTTTATCAGGAGTGATGGCCCAAATGTGCAGCTCATGGACGTCCACTACTTCTTCCATCTCGCATACTCCCTTTTCAAGCTTGTCTGCGTCTATCTCTTGTGGGGTTGACTCAATGATCTTCCACTCAGGTTTGTACCAAATCACTGCCCCTCCTAGCATAACCCCCACGCTCTGGATTAAATCTCCCAAAACATGAAGATAAGCTCCTTCCAAGTTTAGGTTCCGCTTCTTCTCACTTCTAGTGCCATTTTCCTCGAGCAAGGGTTCAGATAGTTGTGGATGGTGGTGGTGATCGTGTTGATTTTCATGGTCATGGCCATGACCGTGACTGTGACCACCGTTGCTGTGACCACCGTGGCTGTGACCACCGTGGTTGTGCCCTAACAGAAAAGCCATTGCAAGGTTCACCATGAGACCAAATGCAGAGACACCAAACATAAGAGAGCCCTGAACTTCCCCACCGCCGTTGTGAAGTCTTGCGATTGCTTCATATTCTAAGAATCCAGCAAGAAGCCAAATCATCTGGACCGATACAAGGGCACAAAGGACCTCGATTCTGAAAAATCCATAAGACTTGCGTGGGGTTGCCTCCCATCCTGAAGCCCAAAGTGAGAACAAGGAAATTCCAAACGCTGTTACATCCGAGAAAAGATGAGCAGCATCTGTGAGAATCGCTAGGCTGTTGGCCTTAATGCCTCCGATCACTTCAACGACGATAAAGAGACTACATAGTGAAATAACTTGTAATAGAAGGAAGAAAATTTGTTATTGATCTCGTTAGGCAAAGGCCTGTATTTATACATCACGAGAATCCTATATCGATAAGGATAAGGCCTAGTTACATCATTATCTTAAGTCTAAGTAGAAGTTATCCTAAAATATATAGTAGTTATCTCATTACTCCCCCTCAAGTTGGAAGTGTGAGATTTCGAATACCCAACTTGGACAAGAGATCTTCAAATAACGGTCGAGGCAAAGCTTTAGTAAGGATGTCAGCAAGCTGGTTCTTAAAAGAGACATGTGTAGTATAAACGAGCTTAAACTTCAGTGCATCACGAACATGGTGACAATCTCGTTCTATATGTTTGGTACGTTCTATATGTTTGGTACGAGCATGAAACACTGGATTAGTGGCTATGTAGATTGCAGATTTGCTATCACAAAGTAGCTCCATTGGTGTTAGATGCGGAACACCAAAAGATTCAAGTAGACCTTTCACTCACTTGAGTTCTTTGACAGTTTCAGACATGGCACGGTACTCTGCCTCAGCAGAAGATAGTGAGACATAATCTTGCTTCTTCGTGCGCCATAGAACCGGAGAATCACCAAGGAAGATGATAAATGCACTCAACGACCGGCGAGAAAGAGGACATGAGCCCCAGTCTGAATCACAATACGCCCGTATCCGAAGAGAGTCATTTGCTTTCAAAAATATGCCTTGGCCAGGGCATCCTTTAAGATATTTAACGACTCGTATAGCAGCATCCCAGTGTGGGAGTAAAGGTTTCTGCATAAACTGAGCAAGTATATGAACAATGTATCCTAGTTCTGGTCTTGTGTTAGTCAGATAAATCAAACGACCAACAAGCCGTCGGTACTGGTGTGCATTAGCAAGCGGACCTTCTGCTTTTGCTAGTTGATGATTAAGTTCAACGGGTACTGGAGATGGTTTGGTGCCAAGAAGTCCTGCTTCTGCTATTATGTCAAGCGCATATTTCCTCTGAGACATGCAGATACCAGAGGCATTGCGTGAAACTTCAAACCCAAGAAAGTATTTTAAAGTACCAAGATCTTTCATTCGAAAGCAACGATGTAAATAATCTTTGAACTCTTGTAGGGCCGTAGTATCGTTGCAGGCGATGATAAAGTCGTCAACATAGATCAATATATGAATACAGACAGAACCACGGACCTTGGAGAAGAGAGAGTGGTCGGCATAGTCATGAGAAAAACAAACGCAGTAAGAGCTGTCGTGAGCTTCGCATACCAACATCGCGGAGCTTGGCGCAGACCATACAAATATTTCTTTAGGCGACAGACTTTAGTAGGATCTGAGCAGCGATACCCTTGTGGAAGTTTCATATAAATTTCTTCTTCAAGATCACTGTGCAAGAAGGCATTATGGACATCCATTTCGTGAACATACCAGTTAAGTGCTGCTGCCAATTTCAGAATAAAATGCACAGAGGCAAGCTTTGCAACTGGGGCAAAGGTTTCATTGAAATCTTCTCCCTCTGTTTGATGATTTCCCAAGACAACAAGACGTGCCTTAGGTCGTTCAAGAGTACCATCTGCATTATATTTGTTGGTGTAAAGCCACTGATTGCTAAGAGCCTTCTTCCCGGGAGGCAGAGTTGTTATATCCCATGTATTTGCAGCTTCGAATGCATCAACTTCTTTTCCCATTGCGTCACGCCAGATTTTCAGTTTAACAGCCTCTTCGAAGGATCGAGGAGGATCATCCGCAATGATATTGGCCATAAAGATACGATGCTTCTCTGAAAATATTGGTCAGAAACATAGCTAGATATGGGATAAGGAGTTGTACCTAAGGACATTCGACGAGGACCTAGATCAGGCGAGATGAGATCATGAGAGGGGTCATTACTAGTAGGAGCCTGAGCTGAGTGTGTGATGTAGTCTTTAAGCAATATTGATGGAGTTTTCTGTCGATGTCCTTTTCCTAGAACTTCTGGAATACCTTGCGAAGATGGTTCTGCAGGTGGAGAAGCATGAACAGACGAAGGTGAAGGAGGTGGAACAGTGGTTATAGTGGTAGTAGATGGTACTGGTAATTCTGAGGTTTTGGTCATAGTTGTGGTCATAGTTGTGGTCATAGTTGTATCTGTAACAGGGGTAGTGTCGATAGTTGATGGTATAGTAGGGTTCGTAGACGAAGTAGGTATAGTAGAATCTGCAGTTGGTGTAGGTGGTTGTTGAGGTGAAGGATCTTCCGTTGGTGTAGGAGGTTGGGGAGGTGAAGGTTGTGAGCTCCCCCTTAATGGTAGGTTCGGTTGTAGCCAGTCATCAACGAAGATATCATAGGTGTTAGAAGGTGGAGTAACGTACTCATCAGTGTCAACTCCTGGAAACTTTGATTCAGAGAATGCAACATCTTTACTTGTAAAGAATTCTTTTGCCCTCTAAATCATAGAGAGACCACGCTTTCTTGCCATACGGGTAACCTACAAATATGCATCGTCGACTGCGATCTCCAAATTTATCTTTATTGCGTGCTTTACGGTGAGCATAACATAAGCAGCCAAATACTCTTAACTGATCAAAGTCTGGTTTCTTTCCGAACAAAAGTTCATACTGTGTTTTGCCATAAAGAAGTTGAGATGGGGTATGGTTGATTAGATGCACGGCGGTGAGGATGCTTTCTCCCCAAAAGGTAGATGGTAAGCGAGCCTGAAACAGACACGCACGGGCTACGTTGAGGAGATGGCGGTGTTTTCTTTCCACCCGTCCATTCTGTTGTGGCGTGTCTACGCATGAGGTTTGGTGAATGATACCATTTTGTTTAAAGTAACTAGACAGAACCATAAATTCAGAGCCATTGTCTGTCCGAATCTGCTTGACTGATCTATCAAACTGCTTCTCACAAAGTGCAAAGAAATTCTTAAGTAAACCCGACACTTCTGATTTTTCTAACATCAAATAGGTCCAGACAGCACGAGAATAGTCGTCGACAATAGTAAGAAAATATCTGGCTCCGCATGAAGAAGGGTTTCGATATGGCCCCCATACGTCACAATGGATTAAAACAAAAGGTGCCGAAGCTTTATTGAAACTATCAGGAAAACTAGAACGAGTTTGCTTAGTCTTAAAACAAATCTCACAGGCGTTTGCTTGTTCAGAATCAAAAACCAGATTTTCCAAAACAGGTAAAGAAGATAACACACGAAAAGATGGGTGCTCAAGCCTCCTATGCCATAGTTCTGATGTAGAAGCATTCTTATAATCAGTCCGATGAACACGTGCAGCTTTAACTCCCGTAAAGTAATAGACCCCCTCACGTTCCTCACCCGTTCCAATCAGGGTCTTCATAAAACGGTCCTGCAAGACACAAAGTGTATCAGTAAAGATAGCTATACATCCTGTCTACTTTAGTAAACGAGAGACAGAAATCAAGGTGCAGTTAATCTCGGGAACATGTAAGACGTCTCGCAAGAAATAGTCCCGACTGAGCACAAGTGTGCCTTTCTTAGTAGCACTAGACGCACGACCATCAGGGAATTTGACTGATGATGGCATAATGTCAGTAACATCGCTCAAAAGAGCGAAGTTCCCTGTCATATGGTGAGAAGCGCATGTATCAATAATGACATCATGAAACTTTGGTTTACCCGACAATCTTGCAGTAGCAATGTTAGGTGATCGGGATGTTTGAAGAAGCTGGAGAAGCTGAGTTATCTGGTCGTTACTGAGAGAGGATTGTGCTGGTGCAGCAGTGGTATTGTTGGACATGACTCTGTTTGAGTTAGATCGTCCTCGCCCTCTATTTGTCGAACTGGAAGTACGACCACCACGGCCACCACCACGTTGACTAGATCCTCCATTGTTCGGCTTTTGAAGCTCATACCACCACTCTGGGTAACCATGAAGAAGAAAACATTCAGTATTATCATGTCCTTTGCGAGAGCAATGAGAACACATCCGGTTTGGATCACGGAATTTTGTAATAGTAGTCTGAGATTGATGCGGATTGAGAATCATTGTTAGATGATGTAGTCTGAACCGAGAATCCTATAGCCTCTGTTTTAAGATCTGTTGAACGTGTGGTATTGGTATGTTGCTCCTCACGAATAACTCTTGAGTAAACGTTGTTGATGTCAGGTAAGGGATCTTCATCAATGATCTGTGATCGAATGGTGCAGAAGCGGGATTCATCAAGGCCAAAAAGAAATTTATGAACTCAAATCTCTTCTCTTTCTTTCTCAATATCGGACGCAGCCTCACATAAGCATGCTCGAGTGGTTTTGAGATTGTCTAGTTCCTCCCAAAGCTTAGTGAGACGCCCATAGTAGTCAAGAACCGTCTGGCCATTCTGTTTGCAATTGTTGATAGCATCCCGGATTTGATGCGTTCTGACTCCATTCGTAACAGAGAATCGTCGCTTGAGATTTTCCCAAAGTTTATGAGCTTCAGGAACAAAGGAGACTGTAGATCTTGTTTTGGGGTCGATAGCCGTACGTATCCATCCTACCAGCATCGAATTAGTAGCTAGCCACCGAGAAAGATCAGGTTCTGTAGTTGGTTTTTCAAGAGTTCCATTGAGAAACCCTAATTTCTGCTTTGCTTGTATAGAGTTAGATAGCTCGGTTGCCCATTCGGTATAGTTATCACCATTGAGTAGAACAGATGTAATAAGCGCTCCTGGATGGTCTGATGGATGTAAGTAGTATGGAGACACATTAGTAAGAGGTAAAGTAGTTGCAGCCGGAGTAATCTTCGCCATGTTTCTTAAAGGTCAAAAAACATGATTAAAAAATTTCAGATCTTTTGCTCTGATACCATGAAATAACTTGTAATAGAAGGAATAGAGTTTGTTATTGATCTTGTTAGGCAAAGGCCTGTATTTATACATCACAAGAATCCTATATTGATAAGGATAAGTATAGGATAAGGCCTAGTTACATCATTATCTTAAGTCTAAGTAGAAGTTATCCTAAGATATATCTATACTATTATTTGCGAAGTGATTTTTCGCAACGGAGCTCTCACGTTAAAAGTTGGAGTGGTTAATATCGTTTATACCCTTAATGAATAAAATATATAAATTAGACATAAAATAAAACAAAATTGATATTTATTTAATTAGATAAATGATTTAAATTAATAATAATAATAAGAATTACCCATAATATAAATATATATTTAAAAAGAAAAAAAAAAGATAATTCCTATATATATTGTGTTGTTATCCGGAAAATACATTTTAATAAAAAAATCAAAAACAGAAAACACATAAATAAATACTCATAAAGAAACTTTTTAATTTTACATAATTGAAAAGAGAAAAATGAAAAATTTATAATACGTAATTATTTTCTAATTAAAATAATATAATAATATAATAATATAACATAATGATATATATAATTAAATTAAATTTATCTATACAATTATTTGCGAAGTGATTTTTAGCAACAGAGCTCTCACATTAAAAGTTAGAGTGGTTAATATCGTTTATATCCTTAATGAATAAAATATATAAATTAGACATAAAGACATAAAATAAAAACGAAATTGATATTTATTTGATTAGATAAATGATTTAAATTAATAATAATGATAAGAATTATCCATAATATAAATATATATTTAAAAAGAAAAAGATAATTCCTATATATATTGTGTTGTTATTCGGAAAATATATTTAATAAAAAAAATCAAAAACAAGAAACACATAAATAAATATTGATAAATTTTTTTTTTTTATTTTATATAATTCAAAATAATATAATACATAATTGTTTTCAAATTAAAAGAATATAATATAATGATACATATTTGTAAAGTTATTTTTCGTCTCTGAACTCACATATTAAATTAAAATTTTATTTATATTTTATATAGTTAAACCTTAAATATGAATTAATCATATAAAATAAAAGATCATTCAAAAAGAAATAAAATACGTGATTGACAAAAATAAATTCAAATATATTGTATTATTATCCAAAATAATATTATTCTTTCTGTAAGATCAATTTTTGAATGTATATTTATCGACTCAATTTTTCAAATTGAAAGATAGATTTCCATATTTTTTATCAATTAAGAAGAAATGAAATACACTTTAGATTTTTCAAAGTTTTAAAGGAAAAAAAATATATATATATATATATATATATATATATATATATATATATATATATATATATATATATATATTTAATTTGTGAATATCTTATCATGTAAAAAATTTAATGTTTTAAGTCGAGTTTTTTGGATGAAAATAATCATTTATTTTGATGATTGTTAAATTAATTTAAAGATAATTAAGCCCGCATATGCGGGTAAAACACCTAGTAGTAGTTATCTCATTACATAGCGCAACTGCCACCAACAGTTTTTTCATCGCTGCTTTACACTCCCCAGCTTCCCTTGATAATGACTTGGTATCAAAGAACAAGCAAGGTGTTTCTCCACATGTCTTCTTGGCTGCATTCACCAAGCACGTGGTCGTGATGGCTTTCCTCATAGTCAAGTTGCATTTGAACTTCCATCTAAACAGAGGAAGCAAAAAAGGAGACGTGTAAACGCTACGAACGTATTGTAGTTTAGTATCTATTGACTGTGAAATAAAATATGCATCCAACCTGTGAGAGAGAGAGCGAGAGCGAGAGAGATGTGCAAAACAAATCAGCAAGAAGAAGAACTACACCGATGAAGAGAGAACTAGGAACTTCGACAATGTTACTCGTCTCTCCTTCCATGATTATATATATATACAAAATCCTTGAATAATTGACTAGAGAAAAAGAAAGGAAACTAACTCGTGATTGACTTTTTGGATTTGAACTATTTACTTTTACGTATCCAGCCTCTTTCCAAAAAACAAAAAGTTACGTCTGGTGTACTTTAATAGCTTGTAAAAAAGTTAAATTGTTTTAAGTGAAAAGCAAGAAGAAAGAGTTCTGAAGAAGAAATCAATAAATAGTGTGGGATGTCTTATTTTTATTATGATTAGTTATTAATTTTTACATGCGATATAGTTACAGAGTAAATAAATCCAACCCAAACATGAGTATAAATACCGAGGGGACTATCGCATTATGACTACTTGGTACTCGAAGCCCACGAACAAGGGATCCTAAGTTTTGTAGTATAGAAATATGCATTACAAATTGAAAAAGTAAAACCGGAATATTGATGATGTCGTTCAAAACACTTCTTCTTCTTTTTTAAAAAAAATTCTAAAAAGAGGCTACTTTACAGTTGTTGATACTGATTTACAATTTTGGTTTGCTAGAAAACCATAAAAATTTAATGTGTCACACACAAAAATAAAATTATCAATAGTATTGTTCTTTTTTTTTTCTTTTGTCAATATCATCTGGTATGTAGAGCAAAATATATCGTATTTGCCAATTTACATGAAATTGGTTGTGACTGTGGAGGTCTCTTTGACATGTGAGATGATTCACAGTTTTATTTTCCCATATTTTATATAATATAGAAAACTATAAGCAAAAAAATATCTAAAACTGTCATTTAAATAAAGATATTTTACATTTAAAACTTAACAATTTGACGATTTAGGTTATTGCCTGATGTTGTAGATGTCATAGGACAGTTAGAGACATCGTTGAAAACTCTATTAAATATAGATTTGACCGGTAGAGATAGGTTGTTTGTGGTAGTAGTTTCTTGTGTATCATGACTTGGATCTCTTGGCATTGCATGTGATTCTCCATTTGATTTACTAGTATAGAAAGTCAAGTTAAAAGTGTCAAGCCAAATCAAACCGAAAAAAATAATTAAGTTTACATTTCCTTGTATATAGTAATGACTTCAAAAAAACAAAGGACAATGTCAACTTACATGACTTTCAATGTGAATATCAACTTCTCTTTGCCGTTTGAGATGACTGCCAATTTTTCTTTCCCATATCTTAGTAAATATGAAGAGGTATGTTCTTCAAGATAATTTAAAATATAGTATGAAGAACTATAACTAAATTACGAAAATACTTACATGTTGCATGTTTAAGATAATTGACTGGTGTTATAGGTGTCGCAGCGCTATTTGAGACATCATTGAAAATTGTATTAGCTTTGGTTGTAGTGGATAAGGAGAGGTTACTGTGAAAGGATAATTCATCCGTCGCAGACGTTGTTAGGCTTTCGTCATATTTGGGCCTAGGATTTGAATCTGGATGGTTTGCATAAATATATATATTTTTCTTCATGAGATCAGCCTTGAAGCAGAAAAGAAGTTTGTACTAGAAAATGTAGAATGAAGACTATTTATAAGTTAATAAGAGACAATAAGTACACAAAACAGAAAAGTGAATAACCTTTTAAACCAGAAAAAAAATCGTGTGTACATAGTCCAGTCTGTATGAATAAGATTTGAAGATATATTTCAGTAAGATATCGGTTAATGATTAAAAGGATAAATTTTGGGTTAGCATCTCCAATCATTTGGTAATGCTAGGTTTCACAGGAATTTCCTGTGCGGTTTTAAGGTATATAAATATTTGATTTTTTTAAAAAAGGAATGATTAGTTGATATATTATCTTGTTTCTTTATTTGTTTCAGTTTGATTAAATATTTCAAATTTATTTGGACAAATTTGAAAAATTTAAACTTCTTGCGAAAAGTATGTCCACTTCATTTCAAATAATGAGGTATATTTTCGATAATATATAAGTTCATCCCATATGATGTGTTCTTACATTGGTATCAGAATGAAACTATGTTTCCCTGTCTAGAATAATTGCTAGGTTGAATATGATTGAGTTTTATAATAAGATAGATGCATAAGTATAAGTGCCAAAACCAGCTTTATTAATCATTATATTCAAAAACACCATTAAAACACCATAAAATAACAAAAAAATAAAAGCAATAAACAAAAAAGAAACAGCTATAAAACTCAATCATTCAAAAGAATAGGATCAATCATCCATTCTCAAACTACTCATTAGTCTTTGTCTTCTCCAACTTGATCATCTTAGTGCACAATTTCTTAGACGTAGATGTCATGTCCAGTAGATCAGCATCTTCTTTTTGCGCTTTGAGAATGGTGTTGAGAAACCCTCAGATGAAGTTTCTTTGTTTGGATCCACCAAAGAAACATGTGCATTATCAATGCAGTTAGAGGCATTATTTCAAGCTATTTTAAGTGTAATTTATAAGAAACAAACTAAATTACCTCTGCACTAGAAATAGTTGATGAAACTGTCTCAATATAGGAAGTTTGCTATGTTTGAGATTCGATTTTTTGAATCGTATCTCCACACTACACGTTGGACACTTTAAAAGTGTTAGATCCATTGATTACATTGTCATTATTTATGGAGATACCCAAACAGATGGATTTTCCAACTAAACTTTCAATAGGCTCATGTAAGATATTTGGATCTTCAATCTACCGTAAAAACATGAAAAAAATTATTGTAGGGAAATATGAATGTTTTAATGATTTACAAAATATGTAATAAAAAAACTAATCATATGAACCGTTCCAAAGATCTGTTGCAGTGTTACCAATAATAGATTGGGCAACAGAGTCAAGCAGCATAACTCTGCACAACTCACTACCATTTTTCACAAACAAATGAAGTTTGTACCTAAGCTTGCACATGTACAGTTAGGAAGTTTTGAATAATATATATATATATATGGATTACCCTACAATAATTACTTGGGTGAGACATTATTTATGACTGCACGACATATGTCACAGTAAAAAAAGGTTTTGGACTTCATTACTCTTTCCAGTACCAATACTCCTTAGTTTGGATCCTTGTTTGGTAACTCGTCGGTTACGTCTGTTACAACCAAAGTAGAACCAACCCCAATTTGTATCAATTGATTCAATTGAACAAATTATTTTGCAATTGTCAACATGCATGTATATTATACACACACGTAATTGATATCTATTATATATTTAAAAAGGTAAAGAAGAATGAAAAGATTAGTTAATTACTTCAGTGGCGACCAAAACCTCAAATATAGGTCTGACTTCAATCTCGGTCCAATCTTCTTTTTGCTTCTGAACAATTTTCTTTTCGTCTTTTAGCATAGTAAGAGTAAGAGGAAGATCATTGGTCAACATCCTACAAAACATCATTAACAATTGCTTTAAATTTAAATATATATGGAAATCAAGTTTGATACCATTTTATATAATGATATCAACTTACTGTCTTGTAAATTTAATGGCCTCTTCGAACTTTAGGTTGATATCCACGACTGAAGAATCTGCTTGCTAACTTGTACTTCACCTATAAAGAGATCAACATTAAGGCCTCAATAAACCATTCGATAATCAATAAAGTATAAAGTTTTATATAACCAGCGCACCTCTGTACCAACCGATCTTGGCAAACCCTATCAAGCAAATAATCATTTCATTGTTTGAATCTGTGAAATGTGTTTCAACTTGCTCCACATAATTGCCCCACAAGCAACACACAACTTCATCACCACTGTATTTTGCCAATATCAAACGTAAATAAAGATATTGTTTGTTAATAACTATATATATATACATATCAATGAATCCAGAAGAAGAACGGTTACTTTAAAAAATCTATATGATTTACCTGAAGTCACGTAAATGAAATTGATCTTTTTTTGTGTCTTTCCGCATAACTTGAACAGTTTGAATTCCAGCTAGATCTACAACTTTTCCAATAACATTTGTATGTGAAACCAATAAATAATTAACTATGACAAAAGAACAAAGAATTTTTTCAGAGTATTTTTCATTTATGTTGTAAATAAACTATATGATTATGGCTGCGTACCTTTAAGCCAATTTTTTCTTCTATTGATCGATATTCCTAAAATCATTGTAACTTGATAGCGAAACAAAATGATTATCAGAACGATTATCACAATCTGATACCACTGTTTCACCAGAGAAAGTCAACATGTATTGATGAATTGTTGGGTGATAATGTCGTTTTGCTTCTGAAACAGAAAAAAGTGTCGATAGTTTTCCACTCCCCAATTGGTAAATCTCGCTTCAGTCGATAGATTTGATTCCTTTACAAAATGATGCAATATTTACACCCTATAAAACAAAACAAAAGTTGAATAAAATATTGATTATAAAATGATTTTTTTATAAAAAAAATCAAACTTCGGTAACTTACATTTTCGTCAGCGAGGACCAACTCTAATGTGTCGCCTCCATAACTGGTGTTTTGTTTCCAACAATGAAGAACCTTTACGCGAATTTTCCAATTCTCTATGTAAGATTTAACACTTCTAAGAAATACAAAAGTGTTTGGTTTTTTCATTTTGTTTTTTCGATGTGATAGTGAATGTCGAATGATGAATATGAGAAAACTACATATACTCCTCTAATTTAGGTAGTGCGTCAAAACAAATATACTCTCCAACAATTCCGGAAACCAATTAATAGGTCTATAATTAATATCAAATCAAGAGATTTACACTACAAGAGAACACGCGATTAACGTTCACACTTTACGACTACAAATGTGTGGTCGTAAATTAACGTCGACATTACGTCTAACTTTCGACTCCTGTAAAGTTCGTCGTAATTTTAACATAATTTTTCTACTAAAACAGCTAGTCATAAAGGAGACATAGGATTACATCTCATTTACGAATACAATTATTATTAATCGTAACATAGTCGTAATGTTACGACTAACTTACATCGAATAGTTAGCATCTGGTTAACCACCAAATTACGAGATAAGAGTTGTACATTGGTAGTTTATTTAGGATCAAACGTAAATTCATTGTAACATTGTTACCTACTAAAATCATAATTTCCCTATAAATATGATTTTCTCCCTCATTCTTAAGATACACAAAAAAAAAACCGAAAAAGAGTAAAAAGAATGTCTGGAAATATCTATGAGGTTCGGAGTTGGATGTATGCGCATAAAGATTCAAGAGGAAGAGCAACAAACGAATTTCTCAACGAAGTAGAGATATTCACGTACCAGGCCGGACAGACACCTCTCACACAGGAAACAGGTAAATTGTTCTGTCCCTGTCGTAAATGCGACAATACAAAGTTTGCTGCTAATGAAACAAACGGTTTGGAAACATATAGTAAATATGGGATTTACTCCACATTACTATATCTGGTTTAACCACATAGAGGGTGATAATAGGAATGAAGCTAGTATTAGTAATCATGTTGAAAATGTTCGTAACAGAGAAGAACCACATTTGCCTTCTGAAAGTTACCTTCTAGAAGATCATATGGTAGATCATGATAGGATGCATGATATGGCTACATATGCATTTCGTGAAACAATATCAGTAATAGAGGAGGTAGAAAATGTAGAAGGGCCTAACTTGGATGCAAAAAGATTTTATGAAATGCTAGCAGCAGCTAATGAGCCAATTTATGAAGGTTGTAGAGAAGGTCTTTCTAAATTATCATTGGCAGCTAGGATGATGAATATCGAAACTGATCATAACTTACCTGAAGTTTGTATGGATGCATAGACTGGGTTGTTTAAAGAGTATTTGCGTGAAGATAATTTGTGTGATGAATCTTATTATGAGATTCAGAAACTGGTGCATAGTCTTGGCTTACCTGCGGAGATGATTGATGTGTGTATAGACAACTGTATGATATACTGGGGAAACAATGCAGAATTGTTAGAGTGTAAATTTTGCAAGAAGCCACGATATAAACCGCAAGGACATGAAGGGAATAGGTTGTTGTACCAGTGGATGTGGTACTTACCTATTAAGGATAGACTAAAGAGATTATATCAATCTGAGAAGACGGCATCATCGATGAGATGGCATGCGGAACTTACTCAGAAGAAAGATGCGATTAATCATCCCTCTGATGCAAAAGCGTGGAAACACTTGAATTTGGTGTAACCTGATTTTGCAAGCAACCCCCGCAATGTTTATCTTGGGCTCTGCACAAATGGCTTTAGTCCGTTTGCAATGTCTGGAAGACAATACTCGCTTTGGCCAGTCTTCTTGACACCATACTAGTCGTAAGTTGGTCGTAAACTAGTTTGAAAATTGAGTCCCTAAGTCGTAAAGTTTTTTAGTCACTCATTGGTCGTAATATTACGAATATTAGTCTCTCATTGGTCGTAATTTTACGACTAGGTTACGACTAAGCCTAAATCTCTATATATACACGGACCTTGCCGAAGCAGATTGGTTGCTCACTGACTTCTCTCTAACAACGACCTTACTTCTCTCTTTAGGTAAGTTTTTTTTTTTTTTAGTTTTAGTTTTAGTTTTAGGTGGTTAATAAGGGAATTAGATTAGGTTAGGAATTAGTTTAGGATGGAAGTAGGTTAGGATGGAGTTAGATTATAGAATTAGAATATGTTTAGATTATTTATTTTTATATAATAATTTTGAATTGTTATAACCATACATATTTTTCAAAAAAAAATTCAGATTGCCGATATCGATATTGCTATGGCTAGCGGTAGAAAGAGACTTAGGAACCTTGCGCCTAGAAACTCTTACGGGGGTACCTTTATCGGTCAGTCGTCGAATCAATCAGCTTCTACCTCTGGCACATCATCTGGCCAAGACAATGTCCCTGAGAGCCAAATTCCTAGTGTTCCGTATGTGCCTCCACAGGCATACGACCCCGTAGCTCCATACTATCCGCAGTATGATGACCCTGATGCATAATTTCCATATGAGGAGCCTCCCCAACAGCCTCGGTATAATCATCAGCCTCCGCAGCAGCCTCTACACCAGGCTCCACAGCAGCCTCCACAGAAGCCTCTACACCAGGCTCCACAGCAGCCTCCACATCAGCCTCCGGCTCCTGAAGATGCTCCAGCTTCTGCAGCTGTTCATCCAGATTTGATGGTGCCACCGAATGCACCATATGCCAGATATACAGTGGAAGACATTCTCCGGATGCCGAGAAGAGAAGGTTTACGAATCATTGATCCAGATCGACCATCCGGCACGTTTGGTAATTAATTTTTAATTATATATATAACAATTAATTATATATTGGTCTAAATATATGTATTTTTCAAAAAAATTAGGTTTTTGACAGACAATTGTGTCGGACAGAGTGTTGGGGATATCATCAGGGCAAACTTCTGGGAAGTCCATCCGAACTGGTCTCTTACACCAGACCATGTTCGCGTTACTTGGTTCAAGTGCTTCGCGGTTAGTTTTAAATATAATTTTATTTATCTTTGATTTAAAAATTAATAATTTGATTAATTAATTATGGTTTTTTATTCATGATTTTTATTGTAGCAAAAATGGAATTGGTTTATTGGCGTCAACGAAAAGGTGAAGGAAGAGTTCTCCAAAAGTACGATGGTTCGCCTAAAGAACATTGTTGGTGATTGGAAGGAAAAGTGGAGGTTATAGGAGATGACACAAAAGAAACCTACCTTAGCAATGAAGTTTGGAATGGCTTGAAGGCTTATTGGAATTTTCCTGCGTCAGTACGTACAAAGGTATCTCAAGTGCTCTTATGTCCAGTGACCCGTGATGCTGAAGGTAACCCGCCAATACCTCATACTTCCGGACAGACTCCACACGCCTGGAGGGCACTACAAATTATAAGTCTTTGATATTTCTTATTTCTTATTAAATATTGAACGTGTAAATTTAATTAATATGATTTTTTTATGTAGGCTGCCAAAGAAAGAGCACCACCATCTCAGGTCCGATTTTACAAAACGATACACCAGCATTCCGATGGCACTTTTTTGCATCCTCAAGCAGAGAAGATCTACAACGATGTAGAGGCTCGGATCCAGGAGGTCCAGACTCAATTGTCACAAAAAAAAATCCGGAAGGTGCACCGGTCTAGCTTTCCACCATTAAACAAGATAAAATTTTAGAGCGGGTAAAATATTCTATCTTTTAAATTTATTTTTATATACATTTTTTAATTTTAATTTAGTTTTTACATACGTAATAATTAATTAATATCCATTCATTAATTGAAGGTTGTCCCGAAGAGAAGAGGATATATAATTGGGATCGGGATCCGTACTAATTTTCAGATAGCAGGAGTGGACACTTTACTCGAGACCCGAATTTCTACCCAAACCCAATCTCGCTGTAAAAATACCTGAATGAATACTAGACTTTAATATCGAAATATCGACCCAAACCCGAACGGGTACCTGGACATCCATCCCTATCAGATAGCATTTGCGGTTTTATAAAAAATAGTTGATGATGTATATGAAACTATGCTCAATAAACTAGGTAATCGATCAAAAACTCATCACTTTGATTTGCAAATGAGAACATAGCCAAAACGATTCTATGAACAGTAGACAAGTTTTTATTGGTCTACAGTCCGGTCGAAGTCTTCACATCCATATTACACATTTTCTACTTTAAAACATCAAGGTTGTTTCATATTGATGACTTGTGAAAAAGGGTTACCGTTTCTAAACAGGCTCGTCTCAATCATCAAGCACACCGTGTGCAATTTATAAGATAAATACATGTAATCTGTAAAAAAATAGGTCTTAAATTTTTTTGCAAAGGACCCTAAATCCTAACTAAAATTTACAAAAAAATATTATGGGCCCTGTGCAAATGTGCCTTGGGCACATGCCCAGAGACGGTGTTGTTTCTAAAACCTTGATTATGTACGTTTATCTTGCCACTGGAGAGTCAATGGTGGTTCTAGTGTTGCCTTGAATGTAAAGAGAAAATCTTTCTAGATAATCTGAGGATGTTTTCAACTCCCGAACAAAACCAAATCACGTATGGTTGGAACTGCGTTGCTCTACATCTATCTCAGTCCTGTTTAGGACTAAATGATGATCATTATCATATCGAATAATGTATTCTAGTTTGATTGTGAAAGAACAAAAGTTATACAAGAACCATACGCTGATGCAGTGTTCAGAAATGATATTCTTTGGCATTACAGACTAGTGAACTTAATGTGCTTCACAGCTACTGAGCGCTTGGCCTTTTTAAATCCATCAAACACTAGCTTGTAAGTGTTTTGGGAGGGTTTTAGGTGTTTTGAAGATAAAATAGCAAGCAATAATTTAGTAGAGAGCAGTTTTATAAACCAAATCATGTAAAGGACACATAAAGTATGATATCCTTATGCCATAGCCCCTCTAATGCTGGGACCAAGCCTCTCCTAGACAAATAATTAGAGAATATAGAGCAGGTGCATAGACACCTTTTTATTATTCTTTTCATTAATCTATTTTTAAGACTAGGTTAATAAGAAGACGACAGAAACAGTAGCAATCAAGATTCCAAAAGAGAATGTAATAACACAATATTAAATGGGGCAAGTAAATCTCCTCTCGTTGATCTTCTTACTTTAATTATTGAATTAAGAAAAAAAAAAAAAGAGTTCCATCGTTTACTTACGAATTTTGTTTTAGTTAATTATGGAAAAAAGAGAGAAATTCGATTCGTTTTCTTATCTAATCATATTCATCTTTTTTTTTTGCCAACATCTAATCATATTCATCTGAAAGTCAACGAAAGAAGAAAATTTCTACCATCTACGTATACTTTTATATCATGCATTCACAAACTTCAAACACTACAATAGTTGTAGTTACAATAATATATCATTCTACACTAACAACAATAAAAACAATATTGTTGGAATCTTGTTCGGACGAGTTCACCTTTGCTTTCTTAGAGCTCAGTGATCTCCTTCAAAGAGGCCATCCCACACTGCTCGTTCATTGCATGGTTAGCCATGCTTGGAAGGCTGCCCACTCGTGATAATTATCTAGCTGGGGCATCAACGTCCCTACTGTATGTGTATTATGTTCTAGAGAGGATGAATCCCATGATCATCTTTTCTTTGATTGCCCTTAGCTTCAGACCTTTGGGATCCTTATGCTAGTGCCTTCATCTCAGCCATCCCCTGTCTAGGAATTTCATGGTCTCTTCCACAACTTTCTCCTCTCGAACTCAATTGTGCTATTTGGAAGGAACGGAATAAGCGTATCTTCTCAGCCATCTCCACACTAGCTTCTTCACACCATTGACCGCATGCTTAGGTGTTGAGATGAAACAATAAACAACATCAATAGTAATAAAAGGAACAGCAGTGAAAACTACAAGAAAACTAAGAATTTACTAGGAAATTTTATTAGGAAAATAATTCCTCGTAAATTTACTATAAACTTACTTCGGTTTTACGAGGAAAACTTGTTTCCTCGTAAGGTCCTCGTACAACTACGAGAAACATATTTCCTCGTAACACCGTAGTAAGCTTACGAGAAAATTACATGGTAAAAGTCCATTTCCTTGTAAGCCCGTAGTAAGACAATTTCCTCGTAAAGTCCTAGTAAAGTCTTACTACGAAATTAAGAGGAATAGAATTGTTACTACGAAATTAGGAGGAATTGGATAGTAAATATCGAATTTAAATCAAAAACGTGTTTTGTACCTACATTTCCTAGCAATTTCCTAGTAAATGCTCAGATTCAAAAATTTCTATAAATACCATAATTGTGATTCATTTGGAAACACACAAAAAAATAATCAGCTATAAGCTTGATCAAACACAAAAAAAATGTCCGGTTCGGGAAATATTTTCGAGTTGCGGAAGTGGATGTATTCACACAGAGATAATAACGGGAGGGTGACGAAAGAATTTCTCGAAGGGTTGGAGACGTTTTTGCATCAAGCAGATTCTACACCACTCACGCAGGAAAGTGGTAAGATGTTCTGTCTTTGTCGGAAATGCTGCAATACAAAATTAGGCCATCGTGAAAATGTTTGGAAGCATTTAATAAATAGAGGTTTCATGCCATATTATTATATTTGGTATCAACATGGAGAAGACGATGCTAGTTGTAGGAATGAAGGTAGCAGTAGTAATAACAATTTTCAGGTTGAACCGGTTGATCATTTGCGTAATGAAAATAGCTATCATCACCAAGAGGAAAAAATGGTAGATTGTGATAGGGTTCATGATATGGTAGGTGATGCATTTGTAACTCATGATGATGATGAAGTTGAAGAACCTAACTTAGATGCAAAAACGTTTTATGAAATGTTAGATGCTGCGAATGAGCCAATTTACAGTGGTTGTAGAGAATGTCTATCTAAATTATCGTTGGCTGCTAGAATGATGAGTATTAAAACCGATCACAATCTACTTGAAAATTGTATGGATGCATGGGTAGACTTGTTTCAAGAGTATTTGGCAGAAGACAATGTGTCTACTGAATCTTATTATCAGATTCAGAAATTGGTATATAGTCTTGGGTTGCCCTCGGAGATGATAGACGTTTGCATCGACAACTGCATGATTTACTGGGGAGATGATGAGAAGTTAGTAGAATGTCGATTTTGTAAGAAGCCACGATTCAAACCGCAAGGTCGAGGGCGTAATAGTTACCGTACCAAAAGATGTGGTACCTACCAATCACAGACAGATTGAAAAGATTCTACCAATCTAAGGAGACTGCTGGAGGGATGAGATGGCATGCCGAGTATACTCAGACGGATGGAGAGATGACTCATCCATCAGATGCAAGAGCCTGAAAACATTTTAACAATGTACATCCACATTTCGCTAGCAATAGCCGGAATGTGTATCTTGGATTATGCACTGATGGATTTAGTCCATTTGGAATGTCTGGGAGACAATATTCATTGTGGCCGGTATTTCTTACACCGTATAACCTGCCACCGGAGATGTGCATGCACGAGAATTTCTACATGACCATATTAATACCTGGTCCAAAACATCCAAGAAGATCACTCGACGTTTTTTCTACAACCACTGATAAAAGAGTTGAAAGATTTGTGGTCAACAGGGGTGAGGACAGATGATTGTTCAACGAAAACAAACTTTACGATGCGAGCGATGCTTTTGTGGACCATAAGTGACTTTCCTGCATATGGGATGTTGTCTGGGTGGACTACACATGGGAGATTAGCTTGTCCATAATTTAATGGAATGACAGATGCGTTTCAGTTGAAGCATGGTAGGAAGACTAGTTGGTTCGATTGTCACCGTCGGTTTCTTCCCGTTTACCACCCATACCAAAGAAACAAGAAATTGTTTAGGCACAAAAGGGTTGTTAGAGACACTCCTCCTCCATATTTAACTGGACAACAAATCGAAGCGAAAATCGATTACTACTGTGCTCTAGAAACAGCTCCTCATGGTGGGAATTGGCATGTTCCCAGTAATATGCTTGATTCTTATGGTGTTCAACAGAATTGACAAAAAAAAAATATAATTTGGGAATTGCCATATTGGAAAGATCTTCTTTTGCGCCACAACCTCGAGGTGATGCATATAGAGAAGAACTTTTTTGAGAACATTGTGAACACTATATTGAATGTCCCAGGGAAGACGAAAGACAACGTAAAATCAAGGTTGGACTTACCCGATATCTGCTCAAGGAGTGAGCTACATATAAAAAGCAATGGGCAAATTCCAGTTCCAATATTCAGACTGTCATCACAAAAAAAGTCTGCGTTGTTCAACTGGGTGGCTTCAGAAGTAAAGTTCCCTGATGGGTACGTTTCAAATCTCTCAAGATGTGTTGAGAAAGGGCAAAAGTTCTCTGGGATGAAGAGCCATGATTGTCATATCTTTATGCAGCGACTACTTCCCTTTGCGTTGGTGGAGTTACTACCGGCAAAAGTACATGAAGCACTTTCAGGTAACTAATTAATATAATACGATGATATGATTAATTTATTTCTCTATATATATATATACTAATGTGGATAATTTTTGTTTTATTAATATATAAGGAATTAGAGCATTTTTTAGGGATCTGAGCACCCGCACTCTTAAAGTGGAAGTTGTCCAACAACTTCATGAAAACATCCCCGTCTTAATCTGCAACTTGGAGAAAATATTTTCGCCTACTTTTTTGACGTCATGGAACACCTAGTTGTCCACCTCCCGTATGAGGCATTATTTCGTGGACCCGTGCATTATGGATGGATGTATCAGTATGAAAGGGCCATGAAATCTTTGAAAGGAAAATACAAAAACCTAGCAAGAGTTGAAGGTTCTATTGTTGCGGGAAGTTTGACGGAAGAAACATCACATTTCACATCGTACTACTTTGCACCGTAAGTACGTACAAGGAAACGAGCTCCAAGAAGATATGACGATGGTGGTGTCGTGCTGACATATATGGAAGACGATGTTCCAGACATCTTTTGTCAAATTGGGCGATTGGGTGGGAAATTGAAACATGTTTGGTGGTCGAGTGATGAAGACGTCCATAGTGCACACCTTTATATTCTTCTTAATTGCGAGCATCCATTGATTGCTTATTTTGAAAGGTAAATATATAAACATACACACTTATATATATATTTTTTTTTTCAATATCAAATATATAACATAACATATATGATTTTAACGCCAATTTGTGACTCAAGTCGATGAAGCAATACCTGGTATATCGACAACTGAGTTAGACAAAAGGAAAGATCAACACTTTATCAAGTGGTTGAGGAAACATGTATTTATTTATTACTTAAATTGTATGCATACATTACCAAGTCTAATATCTAGCTATATTACTTTTTGTTGCAGGTGATTATGACGATCCTGAGTATCCCGCATGGTTTCGCGAATTACTTCAAGGTCCAGTTGCAAAGGTCACTACATCATCGATGTATTTCACCCGAGGCTATACTTTTCATATATATGACTATGGTAGACACCGGGCGACAACTAATTATGGAATATGTGTGAAATGCGAAACAGATTTCTACGGAATCTTGCAGGAGATTTATGAAGTTCAATTCTCAGGTATGAGTTTGAAATGCGTTATCTTCAAGTGTGAGTGGTACGACCCCGTCGTCAACAGAGGTGTTCGAATTTACAAGAACGGTGTAGTTGATGTCAACGGTGGACGAAGGTACAACAAATTCTTTTTTTTTTAATATCTAGGTTTCCAGTATTAATTAATTTTTACATTGATCTTTATTTTCGTAGGTACAACAAGTTCAAGCCTTTTCATATTAGCTTCCCAAGCTGATCAAGTTTGCTTCATTCCATACCCTCGGATTACTACCTCGAAAATAAACTGGTTACCTGTTATCAAAGTTACACCTCGAGGACGAATAATCGCTGGAGAAGAACCACCATTACGATAAGAAAACACCAATGAGATCGAGGAAGCTGAAGCAGAAATTGATGAGTTCCTACTCATTTATCCGCATAATCGTGAATACGAAGATGTTCCTGATCACTCAACAGACGAAGGTATAGACGACGAGTTTTTAGAAAATGATGACGTTTCAACAGATTACGACAATGTATCCGAATGAATTATGTATGTTTATAAGTTTGTTTAATCACAAAAATGAATTTGGATTATATATGTTTTAAGTTTGTTTAATCACAAAATCAATTTACATTTGGGGTTTGGGGTTTATGTGTAGAAGAGGTTAGGAGTTTGGTTGTAGAAGAGGTTATAAGTTAAGGAAGTTATGGTTTGGGGTTTGGGGTTTCGAGTTTAGGGATTTACAAACCCTTTCCTCGTAAAGCCCTAGTAATAGAAAACGCGGGCATAGCCGTTTCCTCGTAAACTCCTAGTAACAGTATTACTAGGACTTTACGAGGAAAAAACGTGGGCATAGCTATTTCCTCATAAAGCATTTTCCTCGTAAGGTCCTAGTAATTGTATTACTAGAACTTTTTGAGGAAATAAAAACACGGGCATATCTATTTCCTCGTAAATGCCTAGTAATGTTACTAGGACTTTACGAGGAAACAAAATTCCTTATATAAATTCGAGCAATCCGATTTCTCATTTGTAGTAAACTTCTCTCTGAATTCTCTTAAGGTTCTCTCTGTTTCCTAGTTAGGGGATTAGATTAGGGAATTTAGATTAGGTGGTTAGTTTATGGAATTTAGATTAGGTGGTTAGTTTAGGTAATTTATATTAGGTTGGTTTACTTTTTTTAACTTTTTAAAAAAATTATACGGGAATTAATGTTTTTTTTTAATTTAGATGGTCAGACAGAGCAAGATTGCTAAGGCTAGTAAGAGGTCTCTTCAGGGGAGTCACTACGGAGATCTTCTCGGGCGTAAGTCTGGTCCCGGTTCATCTTCGTCAGCTCCCGGTTCATCTTCGATTCCGGATCCTGACGCTGTTCCCGAGAGTCAGGGAGCTTCTACGGCGTCCCGGTTTGAGCAACCACCTCCTCCTCCACCTCCTCCTCCACCGGTCGGGGTTCATCCCAATTTGCAGGTGCCGCCGAACACACCCTTTGCGGTGTACACGGTGGAGGATATTTTGGCCCTTCTAGGCAGAGAAGGGCTGCCAGAGTTAGATCATATCCGACGGGACGGCCAAAACGTATTATGGTATGTTTTAATTTTTAAATTTTTTTTTAATTTATTTCTTAATTAAAAAAATATTTACAAATTAATCTAATTAATGATTTATTTTGTGTCTTTCCAGGTTTGGTCTTGACGGATGTGTCGCAACTAGCGTCACGGACTGTATCAAGGGATACTTTCCCGATGCAGCTCCAAACTGGAAGAAGACGGCAAGACACACAAAAAGACGTGGTTCAAATCGTTCGTTGTAAGTTTAATTAATGATCAACTTAATTTTTTTTAGATATTTAAAATTATTAATATTATTGAACTAATCCGTCTCATATTTTTTTCTGGTTACAGCAAAAATATCGTTGGTCTATTGGGATTCACCAGCGGGTGAAGACGGAGTTTGAGGCCAAGGCAAGAGCACGATTGCTCGACATGGTCTACAACTGGAAGTGCGACTTTCATGTATGGATTTATAAATTATAATATATATATATATAGTTTTAAAAATATTATTGACTTTAATTCTAATTATTTTAAATCAGGTGGATGGTTACGAGGACGGGAAACCAGATTGCCTCACAACACGGTGTGGGATGGCCTCATCAGCTATTGGGGGTTGCCGGACTCGGTCAGAACCTCCCACACAAACTCCGGGAACCGCATCACCAAAGACGAGCATGAAAACACGAAGATGCTTCACACCACGGGTCGAAAACCTCACGGGGAGTTCGTCTAGACATGGTAAGATGATTTTTAATAACTATTTAATTTTTATTTTATTTGAATATTCCAAATTAATATTTAATTATAAAAATTACTTTTAGGCTAAAGAGATAGGAGTTCTTTCATCTCTGAAAGACCTTTACGAGAGGACCCACCGGAACAAGGCTGGGCAGTTTGTAGATTCTGCTTCCGAGCGGATCTACAACGAGGTTGTTGCCCAAGTTGACGAACGCCAGACCCAGCAGACTGGGACTCCAGTCATATTATCCACTCTTGAAGTGGATAAGATTTACGAGGAGGTAAATAATTTGTTTTACTATTAATTTTTATTATTTATTTAAATTTTTTCTTAACGTATTAAATTTTTTATTTACAGGTCACCCCTAGGAAAAAAGGGCGTATCGTCGGGATTGGCTCGGTTAACGATGTCCCTGCAGCGACATCGTCTAATCATCAGGAGCCGCACGATTTCAATGCTCAGCTGCGCTCGGAGTTCCAGGCGACGCAGTCTCATGTGAGTTCGTTCACCGAGCATGTGACTTCTCTCACTGATGTCCTCGACATTTTGGCGGTTGGAAACCCGCAATTGGAGGAGATGTTGCGTCAGAGACGGGAACGCGGAGGGCTTCCAACCCAACAACCTCCACCATCACAGTCACAGCCGGCAACCAACTTTGGAGAAGAGGAGGATTTGGCAAGCCATGACGATTTCGTTCGGCAATTTCACGAGCACCATCCGTAGTTTTTTTATTTTTAATTGTATAGTATGAATTTTAAAACTTAATTGTATATTATTTAGTTATTTATAAAATATTTTTTTTTATTTTTTATTTATAATTTGATTTTTTTATTTTTTAAAAATAAATTATTCATATTTATAATTATTTTTTTTAATAGGGAAAAAAAATATTTCAAAGCAAAATCCTCGTAAAGGTTTCTAAGTAATGTCCTCGTAAATTTTTCTAATAAGTTTCCCGTAATGTATTACTACGAGCTTACGAGGATATAGGTTACACTATGACATTACGAGGAAACCTTATGAGGACCTTACGAGGAAAAGATAACCACGCGTTTACGAGGAAATGTTTCCTCCTAAATTAGCTACGACCTTACGAGTAAAATGGCTTTACGATGAACGTGTTTCGACGAAATGTGTTTCCTCGTAAGGTCCTAGTAAATGGTCATTTACAAGGAAATAACGAGGAAAAATCGTCCTAGTAATAGACGAGTTTTCTTGTAGTGGAAGTGTGGCGAAGTTTGGTGAAGTGCGGCGAAGTACAACGAAGTCCAGTGAATTACAATGAAGTTCAGTGAAGTTTAGATAACAAGATAAGGCCAGAAAGAAGTTGGGGAGACTTATTATAGACGTTGGGAGACTCCATAAGTAAAAGGAATCAAGTTTGGATGTAAGTACTCAGCTCTGGTTTGATTTAGACAAGAAGAAGTCACATGTGTTGCTTAAGAGAAGTTGCACGACTTGTCACTACCAAACCAAAAAAACTGTGTCTTTCCCTCTTGTAATTCTCACTACCTCTGGTCACGCCTCAACTTGGCTCCATCTTCTTTGTTTTCATCAGAAATCCTACATAATTATTTGCTTATGTTTCATATTTTAGTAATTTTTTAATCATGTGTATTATCTATTTAAAAAGCTATTCCATCACTTGTAACACTAACCAGAATCAATAGACAAGTTTCTCTCTGTCTAGCTCTTTTTCTTGCTTGTGTTTAAATAATATTCACAATGTAAGATGGTTTAGAGGTTGCCTTAACTTTTTCTCTCTTAAGGCAACCTAATACTTGTCAAACTCACTCTAAACCCTTTTTTATCTATTGTAACTTTAGCTTACTCATTCTAAGTCTCATTCATCTAAGCACAAAATTTCTAAGTGTTGTGTTATTTCTCAACGATTAGATTCATACTAGAGAGCTTCTGCTTTATATAACCAGTTTGTTCTCTAGAATTCTTGGTTATATAATAAGTTGTGTATGAGGATTCAATCACAAATTGGTTTTCTCTTCCTTGTAATGGTGAGTTTATATTGTTATGTATAAGGGAATTCAGTCACAAGTTGACTAAATATTCTTTTCACATGTGACTAACACACATGAATTCCAATATTAGGGACCGTATGTTATCCATCCATGCATTAAGCGCTAGTTCTTCATCCCTTCTTGCTGTATATTTTTCTTTACAAATGTGTAGTCATGCTTGCCTTCTTTCTTTTCTTAATCTTTTTATTTGCTTTCCTGTAATAAGTTGTTAACACAACAATGTAAACTCAGAAAATGGTATAATCTTAAAATTCATACCTAAAAAAAACAATTGAAGAAATAATCACTGAAGTTTCATAATTTGGCACCTCGTATATATCCGAATTATAAAGTCTTGTTTATTTGCTTATAATTTGTTTTTAAAATTTGACTTCACCCCAATCTCAATACTCAAATCTAAACCTTAAGTCTAGATTATTTAATCATAATGATATAAATGTCTATTTAGTTCTTTAAAATTTAAGGTAAATATGGTTAAAGTAACTTAAGAATGTGGTAGTTTAAACAATTTCTCGTTAAAATCTCGATTCATATTACGTTTTTAGTTAGAGTTACAAAAACAAATCGGTAACAAAAAATGTGTTTATACTTCAAAATTCCATATTAATAATTAAGAGTCTGGCTGGTTGAAATGTATTGATTATAGTGTGGTTGCGGTTTCTAAAGTCATTAAGCGATACGTATGACTAGTACATCGGTTAGAAATTGTTTCGTGTGCATGATATTTATGACTAGTTGATTGTGAGATGTTATAGTGGTTTAATATTAAATTACCAATAATTTTATTTATTTTAGTCTAGATGAAAATTATAATTTTGATTTAAAAATATTGAAGACTTATATTAGAATTTTGAAAAAAATATATTTTTATTTATATATGTATATTCATTTATATGTGTATATATATTAATGGTTAAAAATTATTGTGAAAATTATTGATTTAAATTTTAGTATAAATCCCCTATATATTAATCATGGAACATTACAACATTTAAGTGTACTCATGCATCATCAATAGGATGATTCTCATAATCATTAGAAAAATAGGTTGGTCCATTTAAGTAAAAATTATACTTTTTACTAAATTTACTATCAAATTAATTAGTGATGCATAAAAGAATATTTTTTTATTCGTTCCTTAAATATAAGCTACAGAATTACTTAATATGATTAACATATATATAAAAATTAATGATTTTGAATAATAAGATTCGATAATAGCTTTTGTGTTCTCCATCATTTTTGTTTTATTTATATTATCAAAAAAACTTAAACAATCACATAACTATATAATAAAAATCATATTTTTAATATGTTATATTTAGATTTTTTTTAAACAACTAAAAGTTATTAAAATTGTTAAAATTGTTACGATGAAAATTTTGTGAATCATTAGTTTTCAGTATGTTATATTTTGAATTTTTAAAACAACTAGAAATTATTAAAATTGTTAAAAGTCTCACGATGAAAATTTCTGAACAATGGTTTTACTCTTTTTTGTTATAAAAAGAGGCAAGTGGTCATAAAATCATATCAATATGAAATATGATTTAAAAGATATTCAGATTAAATATATATATATATATATATACATTTAATATCGTTTATATTAAACTATATACCATATAAACTACATATATGTTATTTTCGAAATTTAAATGAAAATTTAATGCAACCTGAAAATTTTAATTTTGAAAATATAATTTAATTTTTTGAAAATACTATAAATTACTAAATTATAAAAAAATCTCACACGGAAAATTTTTTGATTAATGGTTTTTTTCTTACAAAAAATATACAAATGTTAATAAAATCATATGCATAGGAACTAAGAAACTTCAATTAAATATCATTATTAAAATATACGATATATCGATGTCAATATCCTTTAAATTAAATTATATACCATATGAAATAAATAAAATAATTATTTTGATTTATGTACTTACGCCAATTTAATTATATACATAATATTTACTCACTTTCCAATTATTCATTATATTTATTATTTCATAATACATAAATGAAAAATAATAATAACATGTAAAAAAGTTGTATACATAATGTTAATCACACACAATGCGCAGATCTCTATTGATGTATTACAGTTGGAACCTTCTCTCAATCGGTCGATGCTCATATTTTTGGAGAATGCTAGTGCAATATGAAAACAAAGATATCACCTATGGGGAGTTAAAGAAGTCTGAGATCAACCAAAACCCTAATTCCCTCTTTGATTGCAAGTCACCTCTAAATCTGGTAAAAGAGTAGACCGAACATGAATTTTTCTTATGTATTGTTTCAGCCTCAACTTTAATTTATTGGACTTTTATGAAACAAGTTTATCAACATCTTGATCCGATACACAACATCATTATAGTCTAAGGCTACAACAGGTAACACGTTTTGGACTTATGATACAATGTGTGATTATTTTAGAAAGAACAAAATTAATATGGAACAATCCTTAGTAATTAAAATTCATCTGTCCATGCATGCGGGTTATCAACTAGTTATGATACTATTAGTAAAATAAGGGTGTAGCCTCGCATAAACGAGGGGATGTTGACTGTAGCTTGTTATTGTAGTGTTAGGCTGTACTTTGGATAGGAAAGATAGAGTGAAGGATGGAGACGGAGGGTTATGGAGACATGGTCATCAATCTTGTACATTTTCTCAGCGGATGTGGAGGTTTGAAGAAGCTTAGAGGTGACTTTCTTCTCGCCAATCAAGACCACTCCGTCTTTGGCCAAGATTCCAATAGCGGAACCAGCGTTGCCAATGGCTTCCATAGCGTACTCAACTTGGTAGAGACGACCTTCCGGTGAGAAGATGGTGGTGCGACTGTNACATGGTCATCAATCTTGTACATTTTCTCAGCGGATGTGGAGGTTTGAAGAAGCTTAGAGGTGACTTTCTTCTCGCCAATCAAGACCACTCCGTCTTTGGCCAAGATTCCAATAGCGGAACCAGCGTTGCCAATGGCTTCCATAGCGTACTCAACTTGGTAGAGACGACCTTCCGGTGAGAAGATGGTGGTGCGACTGTCATACCTCCGAGACATGTTGGAAACAGCTGCACACAAGACAAAGAGAAACGCCCAAAGACTATGTTAATGGAAATTAAATTAAATTAAATTATATACCATATGAAATAAATAAAATAATTATTTTGATTTATGTACTTACGCCAATTTAATTATATACATAATATTTACTCGCTTTCCAATTATTCATTATATTTATTATTTCATAATACATAAATGAAAAAATAATAATAACATGTAAAAAAGTTGTATACATAATGTTAATCACACACAATGCGCAGATCTCTATTGATGTATTACAGTTGGAACCTTCTCTCAATCGGTCGATGCTCATATTTTTGGAGAATGCTAGTGCAATATGAAAACAAAGATATCACCTATGGGGAGTTAAAGAAGTCTGAGATCAACCAAAACCCTAATTCCCTCTTTGATTGCAAGTCACCTCTAAATCTGGTAAAAGAGTAGACCGAACATGAATTTTTCTTATGTATTGTTTCAGCCTCAACTTTAATTATTGGACTTTTATGAAACAAGTTTATCAACATCTTGATCCGATACACAACATCATTATAGTCTAAGGCTACAACAGGTAACACGTTTTGGACTTATGATACAATGTGATTATTTTAGAAAGAACAAAATTAATATGGAACAATCCTTAGTAATTAAAATTCATCTGTCCATGCATGCGGGTTATCAACTAGTTATGATACTATTAGTAAAATAAGGGTGTAGCCTCGCATAAACGCGGGGATGTTGATTGTAGCTTGTTATTGTAGTGTTAGGCTGTACCTTGGATAGGAAAGATAGAGTGAAGGATGGAGACGGAGGGTTATGGAGACAGTGGAGGGTTAGGGTAGTCGATAGTCTCCATGAAGGTGGAGATTTAAATATTAAAACGTTAAACAGGGGAGGCATATATTATGGAAATGGTAAAATAGCTATGAATGAAATTGCGGAGTTGTGTATTTTAGTATTCTAAGAATGTAGTTTATGTTGATTTGAACATCTTAGTATTAAAGAAAGCATGTAATATTTATAATGGAGGGAAGTCGAAGTAAAGAAAACATAATAGTTTAAGAAACTGTGAAAATTTGTTTTTTGTCTGTTGATTTCTTGTTAGAATTCAGCGTCACTGAAATCATGCATGCAATAATGAAAGAGTAGCAATGTTGGAAAAAAAGCAAAATAACATAATGGACTGTAAACCATAGAAAGTTTTGTGGGGTGATGGCTTGAGAGAGTTGTTTGTCTCACTCCCGTTTGCGACCTTCTTTTTCCGCTTCAAGTGTGACTGGACTGGAAGCTGATGTCTCTCCACTTTTCGCTTCATTAGCTGCTCCTTGACCGGTGTTGAAACTCTGTAGACCGTCGAAGATGTCATTTTTGATACATTAGAGACATGAAATTGTTTATTTGAGTATTGAGTATAATACCTCGTTCTTTTTCTCATTGATTCCAGAGTCTGAGAAGGAAATTTGGTTAGTGATGAAATGGTATGGGGTGGCACATATATTGAATAGAAACTCTCTCCCGGCAAGTTCTGCAACGCGCATTATGGTAGTTGTTGTCCTTCACCCTCATTGATCTGCATTGTCTTTGAATGTTAAGTGATTGTAACATAGGTCACTAATATTGGTGTTTTTTACAAACATACCTCATCAAGGATCAGTGTCGCTGCATCGTGGTTAGTGAGTTTAAGCATTTATTTGTCGTATACAACAAAAGTGGCCATATCATTGCCATCCTCAACCAACAATTCAGCACGGTATATGTAACAAAAATTCACATGAGTGATTGTTATGTAGAAATAGGGTTTTTTTTTCTTGTCTATGGTTGTGAAAGGAGCTTACTTTACAACACCGGTGAGAGTGTGGTCACGGAATTGGCTAGCTGTAACAGAGTGACTAACCAGATCTGTGTAGCTTCCTGGCGCAGGTAGTGCGGCAGAGATAAGACCAGCCATTTTGGTTCAAGACCTCAACAATACGGGCCTTGCAAAGGAATTCAGATTCCTGTAGTATGTCTATAGCAATTGTTAAGGGTCAAACAGATGTGAGAGTAAGATGGAGTCCTATTTGTTACCTTCTCTTTAGAGTCGGAGACATACTTGTACAGATCTCCAATCGAGGCTAGTTGTTTCTCATTGCTGCTAAGGGGGAGGCCAAAGGTTATGAGTAGTGAACTTGTTAAGCTGTATGTTGACGGCAATAGGTGTTAACTCAGCAGACATTTATAAGTACGGTCGTGAGAAATAGCCAATGAAATACTACCTTCCCTTAAACTCTGTGATTATTGGGATAGTGGTGGCCACAAAAATCTTGTTGCAGGGGTGGATCTGAGGTACATGTCACATGTTTAGGGAAAACATTCCGTTAATGATTTGTTCTATCTTATTTTCTCCCGATGAATATATAATTTACCTCCAATTTTCTGGAGTTTCACAGTTGTGATGACTATGAACGAGTGTGTTCTCTCCCTTGTAAGTAAGAGACTCCTAAATTCTTCAGCCGCTTTGTCCAATAAATACAAGTAGATTTCCATCATTCTGTCATGTAATATTTTTATGGTTATTAGAATAATGAATTAACGATGAAAATTTGATTGGAAAAAAGTTTTGAAGTAGCAAATAGTTGCGTGTTAAGCCAAAGACTGGTGCACCATACACCTGTAAGTAGCAAATAAATTTTTTGAGTTTAAATCATGGATTCTTTGAGGAAAATATTTTAACCTATAAGATCCGAATTGTTCCAATAACTGTATATGATTTATGATTTCAAACTTGTTTGCAATACCTTTTCATCAAGAAGGAGAAGCGTGATCCCCATAAAATTGCCTTACTTCTTAATGTTTTTGGAGTCGAATTTGGAAGAGGTACCGATCTGGAGAGCATCGTAGGTAGTGTGATACGAAAGCATCAGAGGAAGCCATTATCGAAGATGTGAATAATAAAATTTGGAGAAGTGAGAAGATGCGAGGATGAAATAAATGGGGGTGGGGTGGGGGTGGGGTGGGTTGGGTTGATCGATTAGGGAGATCAAAGGATTTCAACAGAGAAGTGGAGTCGCGTCGATGGATAGACGGAAAAAAAATATGTGGAAAAACGTTAACAAAACTCTAATAATCTCCTTCCCTTTAAACGATGTGTTTTGGTCATACCATGCAGATGGTTTTAAAATTAATTTCAACCGGGTTTTAATGGGGTCCACATTGGTAAGGATTACTACCGTGGCTTCTTGAGGGAGAGGTAAAAACTCCCTCATTATATATATGATTTAAATTAAAAAAACCAAATGAATATTTTTATCTATAATATTTCAATTTTAAAAAGTTTAAATATTAAGTTTTAAAATAATTTTCTATTTATGAATCAACCAACAATTCTGTGCAATCGCATATGCTAACATAAATCAACTTTTATTTTTGAAATGGTTTGAAGTAGTTTATAACACTTTTGTGATTTTTGTAAAACATCTACAACTGCAAACAAATGTAACTTGCGTTTGTGGATAGTAGCATGAAACCATCATATCTAATTTATAGTCTTTTGCAATCTGTAAATTTATGTCAGTAATGCATACATTCATAATTTCAGAACCTAATAATATTAAGTTGGAAAGGCTATAAAAATTAAATATAATAGTCGTTGACTGAAAAACTATTTCTTCTACTAACATATGATAACCCCTCGTTCATTGCATTGATCACTAATTTGTTATAACATTAAATTTATGAATATTAGGTATTCAAAGATGGACATCTAATAAGATGAATAAGTGGAGCGATCAAACATGGTTTAATCTAAAATAATAATAACTAGGTGATATCTGCATGTATGCGTAAAGTGAGTTCTTTTATATTAATGTATGTTCGATTTTAACATTTTGTAACATTATACTCTTTATCGATTGTAAAATGAAGAATACAAATTTTAGTCTCTTAAATATATCATATGCATGGTAGTGCGGAGTCTGTCGGTTTCGGCTCGATTGATTCGGATATTCATATTTTCGGTATTATACTCTTCAATTCCATTCGGATTTTACTAATTACCAAATTTGATTTAGATAGGATTGTAACCAAAATCTGAAATTATCCCAAAATCTATTTTAAAACCTCAAAATTGACAAAAAATGTCAAAAATTTTAAATTATTAATAAATCTAATTTAAAATTAGTTAAATTATCTAAACTAACTAAAGGATATTCAAAATACAAAAATAAAACAAACTACAAAAATCTTTCGAATACAATAAATATCTAAATTACCTTAATAAATAATAAAAAAAATATTAACATATTATACTAATTTCAGATATCTTCGGATCTAGTTCAGATTTTGGTTCGGTTCAGATTATAACCAAATCCCAAAGTACTAAGATCATAAGGTTTATTCGGATAAATGATAATAGCTTTTTTTTTGACATCGACAAAACAGAATCATATGGACTCTGCGAACCAAACCGGTAGCTCTGTATCCATGTGGACAACGAAAGACGGTTGTTTTCTCGCACTGCGTGCTAGACTGTCCGCCCTTGAATTCAGCGTCCTTGGTACATAGATGACTGACGAACTGTGGAAACTCTCTTTAAGCGTCTTGATATCTTCCAGATAATTTTCAAAGGCTGGCCATTCGTCTGGTTTCAAAACCATCTTCGCCAACTGAGAACAATATGTTGCAAACGTAACGTGGTATTGACGCAAATTTCGCATACTCTCCATTGCCCAGATAAGCGCTTCCACCTCAGAATGAAGAGGTAAGAGGCTAACTCTAACATTTCTAGCTCCAAATAAACCTACAAAACCTTCAAGGGTGCTATACCAACTGTGTCCGTCAAACACATCTTCATATTTCCATGAACCATCAATAAAACACCAACGTCCTGGTACAGATTGTATGGCCGCGTCTACCTCTGACTGTGTGTCACCTTGATTTACTTTTATATGGGCCTCTTCCCACAGAGTTGATTCTGTCTCCGCCAATGTGAGTGTGTCTTTCGGATCGACGTCCAAATTACTAAAGGTTTTGCTATTTTGCCCTTTCCAAATGTACCATAATATCAATGGGAAATGATGATCGTCCATCTTAGGAATAACCCGCCAAAATAAATGATCCATATTCGTAAACAGAGACCCTGTAGGGAAAGTTACTGGATTCAAAGGTATCTTTGATAAAGCCCAAACTTGGCGTGCTGGTGGACATTCAAAAAAAATATGGTTAACTGATTCTTCTCCAGCACCACATCTGTCACAATATATATCACCCGTTATCCCTCTTGCCTGTAGATTTCTTGACCGCAATACATCCTGATAGCAATTGCCATAAGAAATGTTTTATCTTGGGAGGATACCTTACCTTCCAGCAGAATGCTTTTAAAGCATCCACCGTAGGTCCCTAAATCTCAGTCGGCCTTCCTCTATCCAGGTACACCCTTTCAATCTGATATCCTGACTTAATGTGTATTTTTCATTCTTAGTAAAATGTCATCCGTCCCTATCTTCCATTTGTATCCTACTAAGTGGAATGCTTTCAATTATTTTCGCATCCTGGGGGTCTACCAGAGCACGAATAACATGCATATTCCAGGTCCGTGTATCAGTATTGATGAGTTTTGTTGAACTTTATTTGCTGGTCTCGAGCGAGTGGTTGGGAGCCATGGAGCATTCCATACTGAGATAAATGATCATGATCCCACCCGTTTGATAAGTCCTTTGTTAACCACAGATCTAGCGGAGATCAAACTCCTCCAGCCATATGACGGAGAATATGATCAAATCGGTTCTAGAGGTGACACATTCTTATAGTACCGACCTTTTAAAATCCGAGAAAACAATGTATTTGGTTTCTCAATAAGGCGCGATAGTTGTTTGCCTAGCATTACCGTGTTGAAATCCTCGAGGTCCTTGAAACCCAAGCCTCCTTCATCCTTATCCAGACATAATTTATCCCATGATTTCCAATGCATCCCTCTTATGCTTCCCCTAGGGCTCCACCAAAAATGAGTTTCTGCACTCGTTAGTTTCTTTGTGGTTGCCTTAGGTAACCTATAGCAGGAAATCACATGATTTGGTAACGTCGTAACCACCGATTTGATGATTACCTCTTTCTCTCCCTTCGCAAAAAAACTAAATGTCCATCCACTGACCCTTTTGTTTAATCGTTCCTGTACAAATCCAAAGACTTATATCTTAGACCCACCCAGACTCTCTGGTAGGCCTAGATATGTTCCCATGCCTCCTACATTCTGAATCCCTAGTATATCCCTTAGCTCTTGTCTGTTCTCATCTCCAATCCTATGGCCAAATTGAATTGAAGACTTCTGAAAATTTATTCGTTGTCCTGAAACAGCTTCATATTCCTTGAGTATGGTTAGTATAGTTTGACACTCCTCCGGTTGCGCCTTGCAAAAGAAAAGACTATCATCTGCAAAAAGAAGATGCGATATCGCTGGACAGGCTCTAGCATCCTTCATTCCGGTTAATCGCTTTGTCGCTCCGCTTTTTTAATATTGGCAATTAAGTCCTCCGTACACATAATAAAAAAGATAAGGAGACAAAGGATCCCCTTGTCTTAATCCTCTCTGTGGGATAATGGAACCGATAGGTTGCCCATTTATCAATACTTGATACTGGACAGTCGATATATATTACATCATAAACTTTGTCCAATGAGGATCAAAACCCATCTTGTGAAGCAAAGCTTGAATAAAATCTGATTCCACCCGATCATAAGCTTTACTCATGTCTGTTTGTATCGCCATAAACTTCCCCTGGCAAGATTTATTGGCTCGTAAGCCATGAAACATCTCCTGAGCAATTAAAATATTATCTGAAATTAACCTCCCTGGAATAAAGGCTGATTGGGTTTCCGATATTATCTTGGGCAAACAGTTTTTTAGCCGTTGACACATAAATTTTGAGATGATCTTGTATCTAACATTACAAAGGCTTATGGGTCTAGGCTCTGTTATCCTTGTGGGTCTCTCCGTCTTTGGAATCATACAAATATGAATAATATTTAAACGAGCATCCAATACTCCTAAGACCAAAAAAATATTCACCATCTCTACCAAATCTTTTTTAATAACATGCCAGGAATGTTGGAAAAAAATGATGTCATTCTGTCAGGTCCTGGTGCCTTCTATGGATGCATCATAAATAAAGCTTGTCTAACCTCCTCCTTCGTAGCCATTCTCAACAGTCTTTGATTCATTTGAGGGAAATTACTCTAGGAAACTACCAAACTCTCATGGGGAAGTGGAAGTAAATACTCCTCAAAATAGTTTACTGCTACTTGTTCCACCCTATTTTCCTCTACTATCCAATTTCCAGCGTCATCATGAAGCCCCACTATTATGTTACGCACCCGTCTTTGTTTTGTTAAAGCATGGTAAAACTTGGTATTAAGATCTTCCGAAGAGTACCACATATTACGGCTCTTTTGATACCAGTAATTCTCTTCATCCTTGTATGCATTTTGTAATTTCCTAGACACTTCCAAAATGTCCTCCTGTGATCTATTATCATCCATCTAGACAATTCCACCCTTACCCTTATATAGTAAAACCATTGATGCCAAGCATGTAATCCATTACGTAGTACCAATCCCAATTGCTTGTTACATTCTTGAAATCCAGTAATTAAGACTCTTCTTGACTTTGCACGCATTACTAATTTAAACAAAAGAGAAATTCGCTTCTCCTGCGAAACCAAAATCCACACATATACCAAAGGCCCTAAATAAAATATTTTTAAATATTTGGTATACTTAACTGCCAATCCAACTGCTACATATTTTATTTGGCCCAATTCATACTGTATGTCAATAATCCCAACCGGAAGCAGCATGTACATACTAGTAACATATAAAGGCCGAGTTTGTATTACAATTGATCCACAGAAAAAGATAAAAGTCAGACCCGTACGCCATAACCTTCCTGCATATGTGATCCAACCTGACATGCCAAAATCTGTACCGTGAATTGCCATGAACCATTCGACTAAACCCTCCTCAAAGACAAACTGCATGATCTTTTGAAACCTGTAGTAACCATTCATGATCCTTTGCCCCATCTCAAGACCTGATTTAAAGAGACCAGGAAGAGACGTTGAACTCCAGTGTAGCAGAAATACACCATCATATATCCTTTATACCTCCAATAGACCTCAAACCAACCTGCTACCAAAGAACACCACGAGATCAAGTCACACAAAAGCCAATACCAGCAATCAGCATAAATAACATACTTCTCTGGCCATAAAGACATATATACCCGTAAGAAACCCAAAACGAGACATGATCTCTGATAAAATAAAACCATTTGTAACAGTGACTCCTTCACACAAACAAACCAAACATGCAGCTCGACATTAATACCACATAGACCACCTATCTGTCTTTCATTCCTATTCATAACCTGTGCTGTCATTTTCATATTCAACCACAATAAAACCAGTACCACATAGCCAGTGACTAAGACACCAACAATAATCAAATAAAAACCTTTTATTCCATGTCTTGAATACCCAAGACCAGCCACAGCTTGAACATAGAAATAAATAACCCGCATAAATGAAAAACAAAATGCTCCAAGAGCTTATTTCATGAGAAAATAAAATTAAACCAAACCACCTCAACCAGTCCTTAAACTTCTTCCTTATGGAGAAACAAATATTAGACGAATGATCAAATCTCTCATTTAAACAAACTTAAAAGAAGTTGACTGGAATCTTGTCATGATATTTCATTAAAAACTTTTTAGAAATAAATATCAAGACTAAATTATTTAATCCGAATGAAATAATATATATAGTTCTTCCATTATTAAAAATCACTTTGATTTAAAGAAGTGTTCCATTATTAAAAATCACTTTGATTTAAAGAAGTGTAATTCTCAGATTGTCAGGATCAAATAACATATTAGAAACTACTTATTTAAAAATGAATCTATATACATAAAAGCTTATACATTAGAGTAAACATATAAATCAAAACTAATACCTTTTGTTAATTTACAATCATATTGGTAAATAAATCAAAACAACCATTTTATTTACTTTATATGATATTTAACTAAATGATATTGATATTACATATATATATATATGCTATATTGATATATTTATTATTGACACTTTCTACTCATATGATTTTATTAACATTTTTATATGTTTTTCTAACAAAAATTTGAATAAATCACAAAAACTTAATGTGAGATTGTGCCAATACAAATTTCAAAATTAAAATATTAAGACCTCAATAAATTTTCACTACAAATTTTGAAATTATCATATTTATATATTTTATATAGTATATAATTTAATTTAAATGATATATATATATAATATGGATATATATTAATCAGACTTCATATTAATACGATTTTTAATCATTTGTATCTTGCTTGAACAAAAAAAAAGGTTAAGCATTGATCAAAAAATTTCAATGTGGAACTTTTATCATTTTTAGTAATTTATAGTCGTTTCAAAAAATTCTAAATATAACAGATAAGAAAAAATCTAAATTTTTTTATTATATGTTTAATGTGATAGTTTATTTATTTTTAATAATAAAAATTAAGCAAAAAAAAAGAAATGATACAAAAATTGTTATAAAACATGTATTATTCATAATCATTAATTTTCATATATATGTTAATCATGTTAGGTAATTTCATATCTTTTATTTTAAGAAATGAAATAATATTCTTTTGTACACTAATAATTAATTTGATTGTTGGTTTGATAAAAAGTATACTATATAATTATATGGTCTAACTTACTTTTAAAAACAATTCTAAGAATTATAGTCTAACTTTTATTCATAATTAGATGTACTACTAAATTCAGAGTTTATTAGTTCAAACGAAATATCAAATATATATAAATAGAACAATATATTTTAAAATTTCTTTTATTATATTATTAAATCTGCCATTAATATGTTTTATATAGGGATCCCCCTATACATTAAAAGAGAAGTCACTTTAATGAATTTTGCTTACGTGTCATTCATAGGTGCAATGTAGAATTAATTCTCTTAATTTAATTGGTTGTTAACATTTGAATTTTTATTTATTTAATTAAAGTTTTTTAAAAGGAAACTAATCCTAGAATTACCTAATCTAATATATATTACCAAAATAACAATTAACCATCTTAAATACATAGGATTAATAGAATTTGTTTATAGAAACAATTAAATATCACATATTCCATTATAAAAATTTAGAATATACATATAAATACATATTATATTATAGAAATAAGTATATAAACGATTTTAAATTTTTTTCTATTAATAGTGGATAAAAAATCATACATTACAGAAAACTAATAGTATTTTTAATACTCACTCACTATATATATGTATTCTTAAAATATGTCCAATGAATGCAAAACAGTCAAATGTATTTTTTTAAAAAAAATCTATCATTTTCCAGAGATAAATGTCGATAGTATAGTTGAGTTATCACTTTCAAAAATTAGTTAAGTATATTTATATTTAAAACAGAAAATTATATGGTATGTCATTTTTAAAAAAAAATATGAATAAATAGAAAGTTTATTATAATATAAAATTACAAAAAATAAAAACATTATATTAATACAAGATTAGAGTTAAGATTCTATTCATATAATTCATATAGCTTTAAGTAGAATAAAATTGGCATGTTTATTTTTAATAAGAAAAAAAAAAGAGACATAAATAAAAACATGAGTGAATAACATAAAACATTTTGCTGTATTCTTCGTTATTTTGTATTTGTAAATACATATTTTTTTATTTGTATACCAAAATACTTTTTACCTATTAATATAATTGTAAACTAATTATTTTTAGGTGTTTATACAACATAAAGAAAAATTGAGTAAGGAAGATAAATATAAATGATAAGTTATAAAATTGTTAATGTTATAGATGCAAAATATAACGCAAATTAATTTTAAAATAAATTATTTTAAAATAATGATAATTATTTTTTGCGGTGTAATAAACTTTAAAAATATATGATAAAAAGTTATAACAAAATTTATACAACTAGAAACATGTTATTTTGATATATTAAAACTGTTGAATTTCATGTTTATATTAATCTATGTCTAAAATAATGACATCACATCATTTAAGAATTAAGATATTTTATGTTATATAATTATTTAATCAAATTTACTTTTTTGAAATACAGATATTTAGATTTATTTAAAATATGTATGTAATGAAATAATTAAAGAAAAACAAAATTAATAATAAAATATTTATTTTTTCAATGAAAATCTTGGTCAAAGGAATCAATGTTTGATAAGATAGTGTGAAGATTGGAGAGAATTTGACAATGAATTTATTTGGTTAGTCAATTGTGATTTTATAATAAATTCTAAATAAAAAAATATGTAAGAAATGGAGAAAGAGAGGGAGATATAGTGATGATAAGGATTAGAGAGTCGGTTATAATCATAATGAAGATGAAAAAGAATATAAGTGAGAGACTGAATATAAGTGAGATAGATTCTGAAATCATTTATTAATATCATGTCAAAGTGTTTAGAAGATTTAACAAAATCTGGTGAAAATTTTGCAACAATAAAGAGATAGAAAGAGTTTTAAAATGAAATATTGAGGATCATATTAAGGACGAGGGTAAGAGAATGAATATAGATGATTGTGAGAGAGTGAATGTACGTTTGAGAGATTTTGAGATTATTTGATCAGCTAAGAGAGAGAGAGAAAGAAAAAGAGAGCGAGAGAGGTGTACAAAGACATACAAAAATAATGCAAAGAGAGATACATAAGAAACAAAACGAATGTGTGAAAAAATACAAGGAGAAACGAAATGAGTAAAATAGAAAAATATATTAAAAACAGAGTATCAATGTAAAAGAGAAAGAAAATTACAATATATATTTATACATTTACATTGTTTTTTATTTATGCAATGTATATATTATATTAATGTCCGCACAGACGTGCGGGTCGTCCACCTAGTTATAAATTATTTGAGAGGGCACTGTATCCAAACAATCTAATAGTAAATCATATGGGTGATTGGAATGCGCCGTAGGATTTAAATTGTTGATTTATTTGCTGTAAATTCTTTTGTTGTAGTTTTATAAAGTACTTATTTTTTACTTTAGAAATAAAGCTTTTTACAACTACTTTTAAAAAATTTAGAGATATCTTAGCAGTAATTTTTTAAAGAAAAGAAAGCATAATTACTTGAGATATATATCTCTAGACAATTTTATTTATCCAGGGCATCTACAACCACAATGAATCATCCCTTCGACAACCCATAATTATTCGTGATAAAACCAAATCTATGCTGATGGTAATAAATATATATACATGGACTGACACAAATCTAACACCTTTGACCAAAATATACCAGTTACACATCCCTTACCAAAACAACAATGATTACACTAATTGTAATTTATCAATTAATACCGTTCTTTGCAAAATATCAAGCCCAATGTTAGCCACTGCCTGTACACCCTTCCTTTTGCTGAAAAAACGAGCCTATGAAACGAGGCAGCTTTGGCTTTAGATATAGGAGCACAAAGTGACACGTAGATAATGATTCACGTGGAGTTTTATGAATACTTTCTACAATAAACACACAAACCTTTTTGTTTCGCGATAACACCAAATAACTATTATTAAATTATCTAACAACAAATTAATCTCTAAAAAATTTTAAAAACAAAGACAAGAACCCCATTTTACGTATTTTAATAATATTATCTCCTCCTTTTTATGTTCTTTTGATATTGTTTTTGCGTTTAAGTAGTTTCTAGTGGGATGATATTGGGTTCTCTCTCTCACCTGTCTTTCCATATCTCTCTTTTCTTTTTTCGCTCACTGTCTTCCCCTCGATTTCTCAGGACATCAATAACATTAATCTTCCTCTTTCACGAAACAAAGATCCATTCTTTTCGGTTCGGTCTCTCCTCCGGGGGCACGAATCAAGAAAGCTTGAAGCCATGAAAGGCACCCAGAAAGATTCGTCTGAGAAACCCGGAACGTTGTCGGCAACCCGACCCGGTCCAAAACTAATGGTTTGGCTCATCTGCTTCATGGCTTTCACTTACATTATCTACATGCTTAAGCTCGTCTCCACCTCACGCTCTTGCGACGATTCCATCACCTTCACCACTCTCTCCTCCACCAACGTCTCCTCCTCCTCCTCTTCTGCGCTATTACCTTCACGGCGGCGCGAGTCGGAGGAAGAGAAGGTGGAAGAAGACGAGCCAACCGATCTCAACCACGTGGTGTTCGGGATCGCCGCGTCGTCGAAGCTTTGGAAACAGAGGAAAGAGTATATCAAGATCTGGTACAAACCAAAACACATGCGTGGCTACGTCTGGTTAGACAAAGAAGTTAAAAAGAACAGCAGCGACAACAACGACGATGATAATCTACTTCCGACGGTGAAAATCTCCGCCGGGACAGCTTCTTTCCCTTACACGAACAAGCAAGGGAAACGCTCGGCGTTGCGGATCTCGAGGATCGTGTCGGAGATGCTGCGTTTGGGTCCGAAAAACGTGAGGTGGTTCGTGATGGGCGATGACGACACGGTTTTCGTCACGGATAATCTCGTAAGGGTGTTGAGGAAGTACGACCACGAGCAGATGTATTACATTGGGAGCTTGTCGGAGTCTCATTTGCAGAATATATTTTTCTCGTACGGGATGGCGTACGGTGGAGGAGGGTTCGCTATTAGTTACCCGTTAGCTAAGGCTTTGAGCAAGATGCAAGATCGGTGTATTCAGAGGTATCCTGCATTGTATGGTTCAGATGATCGCATGCAAGCTTGTATGGCTGAACTCGGTGTTCCACTTACTAAAGAACTTGGGTTTCACCAGGTAAGACAAGTTTTGTCGGAATATTTTTCAGTTTGATTTTGGCAAATTTTGGTAGTAAAATAGTTGGGTCATGCCAAGTGTGGTGAATTTGTATATTAAGGATTGAATTGGTGATTATTGAGTCCTAATGTAGTAACGCTAAGCAATTTTTTAGGATTTATTAGTGGCAAAGTTGGTGTGTTTTAGTGATTTTGTGACATGGGTCTTGAAGGTAATGATGGTAATTGAAATGGGTTTCAATCAAGTAGTTAGCTTTTCAGCAAAGTTCAAACTTTTAAGAGTTTTGTCGGAAAGAGTTTCAAAAGACTAGTTTTAGGGGCAATGGAACTAAACATCAATGTTAGTAAAGATGTTACAAAAAAATAAATAATGATAGTGTTCTTGTAAGAAAATCTCATGCTAGTTTAGTAGTGATATCAGTTCTGTTTCTTTGTTCTGTTTGTGCTTTGATGTTGTTTTGGCAAATTTTCCGTGGTTTGGTACCGACAATACGGCGCGTGAGTAGCTCAATGTCTTGTCCATTTACTTTAGTTAGATGGTTGAATACAGGTGTCAGAGTGGGACCCGTTTTCTGTTTTTTTCACACTTGTTCGTATCATTATCTCCTAGGCGCACACATATGACGTGTGAAACTCACGCTCCTTGTAACATCTTAAGTTGTGTTCTGTTTTCAGTACGACGTTTACGGGAACCTCTTCGGTCTCCTAGCCGCACACCCAGTAACACCGTTCGTCTCAATGCACCACCTCGACGTTGTGGAACCTATCTTCCCAAACACGACGCGTGTCCGTGCCCTCAAGAAACTAACTGTACCGATGAAGCTCGACTCAGCCGGGCTTCTCCAGCAGTCTATATGCTACGACAAGCACAAGAGCTGGACAATCTCTGTCTCGTGGGGCTACGCTGTCCAAATATTCCGAGGCATATTTTCTCCCAGGGAAATGGAAATGCCTTCTAGAACGTTCTTGAATTGGTACAAGAGAGCGGACTACACTGCTTACGCATTCAACACTAGGCCGGTTAGTAGGCAACCGTGCCAAAAACCGTTTGTGTATTACATGTCGACCACGAAGTTCGACAAGCAGCTGAACACGACGGTTAGTGAATACACGAGGCACCGGGTTTCGCATCCGGCTTGTAAGTGGAAGATGGCAAACCCGGCTGAGATTAACACCATCGTTGTTTACAAGAAACCTGACCCTCATCTATGGGAAAGGGTAAGTAACGTAGTGTTATTTATTAGCATGTGGTTATAACGTGCATAATGTTATGGACTTAAGTGTGTGCATGTGTTTTGTACAGTCACCGAGGAGGAACTGTTGCAGAGTATTACAAACGAAGAGGAATAATACGTTATGGATCAATGTTGGTGTATGTAGAGAAGGTGAAGTCACTGAATTAAAGTAACTTTTTACTTTTTTTTTTTAATTTTGTAATACAAATTAACCTTTTATATATAGTTTTTGTTGTATTGATTTAATTTTTGAATGAGAAGAAAAATTAGTTTGTAGGCTGTCTTACCCCTTCGCAATTTCTTTGTTTCGCGATAACACCAAATAATAATTTTTAAATTATATAACAACAAATTAATCACTAAAATTTTTTTAAAAAAACAAAGACAACAACCCTATTTTACATATCTGCTAATAATAACAATATCAATTAATTCCAAAAGTTATGAATCATCATTAAGTTGAAAGGTTGTGTATTCATTTTTATATTTTAAGTTTGTATTGAAACAGTGTATCCGTTCAAAAGTTAGTTAATTTAAAAAAAAATATCTATTAAAAAAATTAATATTTCAGTTTTTTTTTGAAATAATGTGTCATTCAAAAGTTAATTAATTTGAAAGAAATTGTATATTCAATATATATATATATATTTCCTGAAAAGATGTTCTATTCGAAGTATATATATTGTAAGGGTAGTATTCAGTTAACTACTTATAAATAGAAAATTGTGATTATTCTTAAAGATTCTCTATTAATAATAGTAATCCTAATTAATTTGAATTGAATTGATATTAATTGTGATTTCAACAGACTTGATTTTTCATCATAATTTTGTTTATAACTGTTTATTATATATTTTTTTATTTATTATTGTTCATGGTGTGTTTTAATCTATAACTGATTTCATTTTTTTATTGTATAAAGAGATTGTGTCTTTTCAGAAAAGAAATAGAGATTAATTTTTATGAAAACATAATCTTTCAATATAATTCTAAAAATTGAATCAGTTATAAATCAAAAGATACCATGAACATTAATAATAAATAGAAATGAGGAAATTATAATGAAAAACCATGTCTTTTTCTAACGATTGAAAAGTCATATATTTCTTAAGAAAATTATTATAACGTGTAACTTTTCTTTACCTTATAATTTTTTATCACACCTTTTAATTTAAGGGTTAAAACTAAAGTTACTTAACAATAACAATTTTAATTAATTTAATGGTTGCGACTTTCCATTTTAACTTTACTATTTGTTTATTGTATCTTCTCGTTTATAATTGTTTAACTAGATATGTATCTTTTCATTATAAGGTTACATCTTTTCATTTTCATGTCTTTTTAACTTTCTACTAGATTTTGACCCGCGCTTGAAAGCGTAGAAATTTTTTTTGATTAAAAGTTCATATAATTAGGTTTTGTCTTTATTTAAAGTATGTTTTGGTATAAAATCAGTAATCCAAAATTTGTGGTGATGATTGTTTTGCATTAGTTTTTAGTTTCAGTTTTTCTTTTTAGAATTGGTTTTAGATTTTGGTTTTTGGTTTTTAATTTTTAAGTTTCTAGTTTTGATTTTCATCTTTTGGTTTGGGTTTTTAGCTTTTAGATCCGCTGAGTTAGTTTGAACTCATAATTACCAACAAAAACAAATCCCAAAGAATCGAACATCCAATTTAAAACTGAAAAGATGACAAAAATATAACATGCGTTTTCAGCTTTTGGTTTTAGATTTTAATTTTTAGATTTGGTTTTTAGTTTTGCTTTACATTTATTTTTTTAAATTAGTAAATTATTTAAGAAAAAAACTATTATAAAAGTTACCATTGAAATTTATCAAGACAGAGTGATTGTTATTTAAAATAAAAAAAAGTATTAACATGTTTTAAAGCACATGATTTAAATAAGTGATTAATAATATATAATTTTGTTTTGTTAAGATATTAAATACTTTTGGGTCTTAAAATAGTAATTGATTTTTTGATCCGTTAAAGTAGAACATTTATTCAATGTTTTTTTAATACTAATCCCAAAACCTAAACTATATAATTTGTCATAAAAACAAAAGTAAGCCCAAAACTCTATTCCATAAATAACTGCCGGTTTAAATTAAATAATGCGGTTCAATCAACTATATAACTTGTATTATTTGTAACACTCTAGAAATAGTCCAAATTTAAATGACAACTTATATCAGTAGATAAAAAGAATGACTCTATTTTAATAGAGTAGATATAAATTGTGTTGTTCATATTTTTTACACCATCGAATCATTATAATTTCATGGATCTTTTCGTTCACAATGGGCTACTTTCAAATGACTGTTAAATCATTTTCTTTTGATTTTTGGACCATATTGATTCCTTGTTTTTTCTTCTTGTTTACTTTTTGTTTCAATACATTTAGAACTCTTGTTACTACGTTTCTCAAAAAAAGAAAAAAAAAAAACTCTTGTTAGAAATGCTCAAAATTTATGCATGCAACATATATTTGACATTCTATTTCCATTGAATTATGAATCTATCATTTTTTTTCATAATCCTAATTTAATTTTCTTTCGTATTCTTAGGTTAAAATATGGGAAAAACTTACTTTAATTTTTTTTTATATAATTATTCTCTTCAAGAAGTTTTAAACTGAATGTTTTAGACTGATTCTTTTGGGCAATAAATTAATTTATTTTAGATATGAATTACTTATGTAGGGTTGAAACTAAAACTTTAAGGCTTTCATTGCATCTTTTAAATTTGCCATTTTTGTAAATAATTATGTATTAATAAACCTAACAAACTACATAAATACTCTGATATTTGCAAAACATTTATTTTTCAACATTATATCTATGTACTAATGGTATGTTATTTAATCTTTGATCAATCTTATATTTTTAGAGGTGAAAATATGTGTTTTAATAAAAAATCATATCTAAAAAACCTTTTTTCGTTAAACTTAAGGTCAACACTGATTTTATTACTTATAATTGTAAAGGGATTTTTTTTTTTTTTTTTTTGGAAACAGTAAAGGGATTTGTTTACAAACACACCTTTTTAAATATTTGGGATGGCAAGAGATGAAGTGAATCACGTCTTCTTTTTGGCCAATTAACAATATATGTTCTCAAACTAATCACCGATTTCTACTTATTTTGTCACTGAAATTGGTACTTTCCAAGTTATTTATTGCAGTTAATTAATATATATTTCTATTTGGTTTTCATTACGTTTTTCTTTTTATGTAATTCTGTTAATTGTTATTTGATGTTTTGTCAGAAGAACTGATCTGAGAGTCACTTTCCATTATCAAATACTATTGATGTTCCTTTTTATATGTGTGTGACTTCACGTAATGTTAGAGGTTGTGTTTTTAATTAGAAAAGTGAAGCTAATTCTGAAAAGTTATCAAATTAGAAATTATGGATGTCTCTATAAGTTTTTTTGGGTATTTTTCTTATAATGTCAAAGGTTTTCATTCTTTTTCTTTAAAAAAAATAAAAAATATATGAGTTTTATAAAGAGTTGTGTCTTTTCATAAGTAATAGATTAAGTTTTTCATTACAAAAACTAATATAACTTTTCATATAACAACTTATGAGATTCAATAGTTTTATATCAATACTTTCACTTTTACATATAAACAATTGTAAATATTTATGTAAAATATTAATAAATAGATATGAGCAAAGTAAAAGTGAAAGGACATAACTTTTCATCTCAAAACTAAAATTTTCATATTACTGCACTAAATTTTAGATATAAACAATCACAAATATTGGTGAATTATTATTAAATATATATGACAAAAACACATAAAACACACAAGTTTTCATCTCAGAAACTAATAAATATAATTTTTCACGTAAATAAAACTTAAGAGATGCAGTTTATCATATTAACACTGATCAAAAAATTGTAAATATATATGTGCAATATTAATAAATTGATACGAGCAAAGTAAAAACGAAAAGACACGTTTGACTATTTTGTCGGGATTCCTATTTCATTGTTCATGTCGAGTCATCACCTCAAACGCCCTTATTCAAAAAAAAAAAATTACTTATACCCTCCATTAATCTTTATATATTTCATCATTTAATAAAAATTCCAAATAAATCATCCCCAAGCAATCAAAATTAAACAAAACCCCCTATGGATCAGTGAACCCATGGGTAAAATATTTAAATTCTATATGTTTCAAATTCGTCAAAAAAATATTTTAAAATCGTTTTTTAATCATTTTTGATGATTTTCGGAAAAATATGAAAAAATAGTTTTTTGATTTTTGAAATTTTTTTATCAAATTCTATAAATCAAATAAAAAATATTGTCACTTTCAGTTTAATTGTATGATTTTTCATTTGACATATAAAATTAAAAAAAAAGTAAGGATATTTGAGCTTTAAATTTTTCAAATAAGGACCCTTGAGGCAATTACTCTCATGTCCATCAAAGATCAATTCTTTGGATACATAAAATGCAAATAATGCATAAAAGAATAATGTATTTGTGGTTTACCAATAAAAAAATTCTATTGTACAAGATTTCTTTAAGTTACTATGTAATCATGTTTCCGACAATACACATTTTTACATAGTTTCAAAAGTTCATGATTATTATATTTGTCATTATAAGTTACCTTATAAAATGAATACATGATTAATTTTAAATTCAAAAAAAAACATTACGCAGTATTTAAAATTTTAGAATAGTTTAACTAAACTAATATAAGAGGTATAGTTTAATTGGTATTGACGTATTTGTATTTTAGTTGTAATCTACACTATAACATATACCTTTTAATATTATCTATAAATGAATATCAACACACATAATCTACATTTTGACATGAGAAACAAAAATTAAAATCAAAACATTTTAAAAAGAATATATAAATTATAAAATGGTTTATATACTTTATATAAAATGAGCCCCCACGCGATATCACGTGGATTCTTTGCCTAGTTTTAATAATATTATCTCCTCCCTTTTTTGTTCTTTTAATTTATTTTTGCGTTTAAGGAGCTTCTAGTGTTTTGTGACAAAAAAAAAGGAGCTTCTAGTGGGATGATATAGGTTCCTCTCTCACTCTCACCTGTATTTCCATATCTCTCTTTTCTTTTTTTTTCGCTCACTGTCTTCCCCTCGATTTCTCAGGACATCACCAACTAATCTCATTAACATTAATCTTTCTCTTTCAAGAAACAAAGATCCATTCTTTTCGGTTCGGTCTCTCCTCCGGGGGCACGAATCAAAGCCATGAAAGGCACCCAGAAAGATTCGTCTGAGAAACCCAGAACAGCAGCGACATCAACAGCAACGACGATGATCTACTTCCGCCGGTGAAAATCTTCAGCGGGACAGCTTCATTCCCTTACACGAACAAGCAAGGGAAACGCTCGGCACGCTCGGCGTTACGGATCTCGAGGATCGTGTCGGAGATGCTGCGTTTGGGTCCGAAGAACGTGAGGTGGTTCGTGATGGGCGATGACGACACGGTTTTCGTCACGGATAATCTCGCTAGGGTGTTGAGGAAGTACGACCACGAGCAGATGTATTACACTGGAAGCTTGTCAGAATCTCATCTGCAGAATATATTTTTCTCGTATGGGATGGCGTACGGTGGAGGAGGGTTTGCTATTAGTTACCCTTTAGCTAAGGCTTTGAGCAAGATGCAAGATCGGTGTATACAGAGGTATCCTGCTTTGTATGGTTCAGATGATCGCATGCAAGCTTGTATGGCTGAACTCGGTGTTCCACTTACTAAAGAACTCGGGTTTCATCAGGTAAGACAAGTTTTGTCGGAATATTTTTCAGTTTGATTTTGGCAAATTTTGGTAGTAAACTAGTTGGGTCAGTGCCAAGTATGGTGAATTAGTATATTAAGGATTGAGTTGGTGATTATTGAGTCCTAATGTAGTAACGCTAAGCAATTTTTAAGGATTTATTAGTGGCAAAGTTGGTGTGTTTTAGTGATTTTGTGACATGGGTCTTGAAGGTAATGATGGTAATTGAAATGGGTTTCAATCAAGTAGTTAGTTTTTCAGCAAACTTCAATTTTTTAAGAGTTTTATCGTAAAGAGTTTGAAAGACTATTTTAGGGGCAATGGTACTAAACTTCAATGTTATAAATGTTCTAGTAAAGATGTTACAAAAAATAAATAATGATAGTTCGCATGTAAGAAAATCTCATGCTAGTTTAGTAGTGATATCAGTTCTGTTTCTTTGTTCTGTTTGTGCTTCGATGTTGTTTTGGCAAATTTTCCGTGGTTTGGTACCGACAATGTGGCGCGTGAGTAGCTCAATGTCTTGTCCATTTACTTTAGTTAGATGGTTGAATACAGGTGTCAGAGTGGGACCCGTTTTTCTTTTCTTTCACACTTGTTCGTATCATTATCTTCTAGGCGCACATATGACCGTTCGTCTCAGTGCACCCAGAGCCGTGCGAACGTTTATGGTTGCCCGAAGCTAATCATAATTTTTTTTCGATAAAAATAACAATACAAAAATGACTAGAGAAGAGAAACATAAAATAAACTAATAAACAAAATAGTAATTATGTAACAAGATTTATTTTTATTTTAAAACAAATATTAATTAAGTTTTACCATTAAATTTATACTACTTTTAGATAAAGTAATTAAATTACTCAATCTTTTTATGCCATGATAAAAAAATTAATCAATTTTACATTTCTGAAAATATTAAAAGTGCATTCAACACTATATATAACTACCAACCAATCTAATGACTCTAATTCTTTAATAATTACAATTGCCTATATTTTTGTTACTTAGGATACCATTTTTTATTATAGTTCCATGTTTTTAATTCTAATTATCACAGTTCTTTTGTTTTATAGTTATATTTTACCTTTATTAATAATAAATGATGCCCTTGATATTTAAAAATATTTTGTTGCCCGAAGCGAATGCTTCATTTTGTTCCATTGAGGCACGGCACTGAGTGCACCACCGGAACCGATCTTCCCAAACACTACAAGTGTCCGTGCCCTTATTGTACCGAAATAAATGGTAATAAGTTGATGTCAGAAAAGCCAATCGTTCCTAACCACGGAGATTATTTTAGAATTGCTAAAAATTACTCTATTTAAATCATTTAGATGGAATCACTTAGCAATATACTTTTGTCTGGTCTAAAAGAGAAAAAAAAAAGATAGTTATCGGATACGTTAAATAATGTTTCGTTAAAACTGAATGGAAACGATCGAGAATTCATCAAAGAGAATCTTCTAACAGAGACAAAGGAGAACCAAAAAACAAGATTTCATAACCCAAACTCGAGAGTTTGGAATTAACTCTATAACCTGCAACAAAAACAAAAAAAAAGGAAAAAAAATCATTCCAAAACCAAATTATTGGAATGATTTATGAGAAACTACTTTCCTTAGTCAACACTTTCGAGTGTTTCTACGCCTTGGAAAACTTTGACATAGTTTTTCTTGACGTTTAGATATGCGTCCTGCACGTGTTTGAAAGTATGCACCCTCGGCATTGGTGGAAGACGTGTTGGCGTTTTGAACAACCTCACCATTTCTAGAAGATGTGTCAGCATCCCGACAATGTAATGAACGTAACAGTTCCTCCAGCTCTGAGACACAATAAAACAATACCTTGTTTTCTTCGATAACTTTAGCAACATCATCATCATGTTCTTCTTCTTCCGGGAAAGACATATAAGTCTTCTTGGTGCATCTGCTCACACTCATATGCACGAGATCTCACATTCTCCTGAGAAATGAAATCTCCAGCTTCTTTCAACACAACACACTTCATGCTCTAGTCCGACTTGGTTAATTTATAGGTTATATTCACCAAGTCGATAACTTTAGCAACATCATCATCATCATGTTCTTTTTCTTCGGGAAAAGCAGAGAAGTCGGCATCGTTGAAACGACTAAACACACAAGTTACCTCAACATCTGTTGATTTTTCGATTAGTTGAATTTGACCATGAGTTGGTTGTAGCGTCTTTAGATACCTAGAACAAATAAACACATGTGGAAGGTTGTCCAGTAGAGCAAACAAATCTTGTCATTTTGGCACGGAAGCCAAAAACCAGAAACGTAATGCCATAGGACATCCTTTCAAATCCATCTTTGAAGAAACGAAAGAATTTTTTTTTAACGGATTGTATGAGAATGTCGAAAGAATCTTTTCCCCAAAGATAACTTTTCATTTTTGATGCGGCTTTTCGCTATGTTCAAATATTTTGCGGGAAAGCAACACTTAGCAAGCGAATATCTCGGCAAGAAGAACCAACATTGCTAGCCTCAGTTTGGTTTCCTCTCCATCCCAATCTAACGATTTTATCTCACAGATCAAATCCTTTACCGTGTGTCTATCTTCAGGCAGTAAGGGCCACACAATCATGCATTTTGTCGAGGATTTGTCTTGTGTTTCCCAGCATGGTAGGCCAGTAACCAAGTGAAATTCTCTCAAGGAGAATCTCATTGGCTGGCCAGCAAAGTGGAACAAAAGTTCGTTTTCCCTTATGGTCGACATTTGTCTATAAATCAGAAAACGTACGAGTTAACCTGAGAATCCCAACCATTATATGCTTATAGCTGTGAACCACCTCCAGTCTTCGGACCGGCTTTGATAATCGGGCCGAGGAAAGTGTTCTTCAGTCAATAATCATTCGACGTTTTCTTATGTGGAAATTCTTAAAAGGATACTCAGTCCTCTTGTTTTCTCTCTATTGGAGAACACTTTCCTCGGCCCGATCATCAAAGTTGGTTCGAGGACTGGAGGTGGTTCACAGGTAGAAGCATATAATGATTTGGGATTCTCAGTTCAACTGATATGTTTTCTAATCTGTAGATAAATGCCTACCACAAGGGAAAACAAACTTTTGTTCCACTTTGCTATCCAGCTAATGAGATATTCCTTGGGGAGAATTTCACTTGGGTACTGGCCTACCATGCTGGGAAACACAAGAAAAATCCTCGACAGAAGGTATGATTTTGTTGCCCTTACTGCTTGAAGTAGACACACGGTAAAGGATTTGACTTGTGAGATAAAATCGTTAGGTGAGGATGCAGAAGAAACCAAACTGAGGCTGACAATGTTGGTTCTTCTTGAGATTATCTTTTTTGTCGAGATATTCGCTTGCTATGTGTTGTTTTCCCGCAAAATATTTGAACATAGCGAAAAGTCGCATCAAAATGGAAAGTTATCCTTAGTGAAAATATTCTTTCGACATTCTCATACAATCCGTAAAAAAAAAAATTTCTTCTGTTGCTACGAAGATGGATTTGAAAGGATTTCCGATGGCATTGCATTTGTGGACAAGATTCGTTTGCTCTACTGGACAATCTTCCACATGTGTTTATTTGTTCTAGGTATCTAAAGACGCTACAATCAATTCATGATCAGATTCAACTTATCGAACAATCAACAGATGTTGAGGTAATTTGTGTGCTTAGTCGTTTCAACGATGCCGACTTCTCTGTCTTTCCCGAAGAAAAAAAACATGATGATGATGTTGTTAAAGTTATCGACCTGGTGAATAGAGATTATAGATTAACCAAGTCAGATTGGAGCATGAAGTGCGTTGTGTTGAAAGAAGCTGGAGATTTCATTTCTCAGGAGAATGTGAGATCTCGTGTATATGAGTGTGAGCAGATGAACCAAGTAGACTTATCTGCCTTTCCCAAAGAAGAAGAACATGATGATGATGTTGCTACAGTTATCGAAGAAAACAAGGCACTGTTTTATCGTGTCTCAGAGTTGGAGGAACTGTTACGCTCATTACATTGTCGGGATGTTGACACATCTTCCAGAAATGGTGAGGTTGTTCAAACTGCCAACACGTCTTCCACCAATGTCGAGAATGCATGCTTTCAAACACGTGCGGGACGCCTATCTAAACGTCCAGAAAGACTATGTCAAAGTCCCCCAAGGCGTAGAAACACTCGAAAGTGTTGATTAAGGAAGGTAGTTTCTCATAAATCATTTCAACAATTTTATTTTGGAATGATTTTCTTTCTTTCTTTTTTTTGTTGTTGCAGATTATGGAGCTGATTCCAATCTCTCAAGTCTGGGTTATGAAGTCTTGGTTTTCCTTTGTCCATGTTAGAAGATTTTCTTTGATGAATTCTCGGTCATTTCCATTTAATTTTAACAAGACATTATTTAATGTATCCGATAACTATCTCTTCTTTCTCTTTTTAGACCAGACAAGAGTATGTTGCTAAGTAATTTCATCTAAATCCTTTAAAAAGAGTAACCTTTAGCAACTCTAAAAGAATCTGAACGATTGGCTTGTTTGATATCAACTTGATCACCATTTCTTTCGTCAATAAAGTGATCGAAGCTTACTGTACCGATGAAGCTCGACTCAGCCGGGCTTCTCCATCAGTCTATATGTTACGACAAGCACAAGAGCTGGACAATCTCGGTAGCCCAACGACAAGCACAAGAGCTGGACAATCTCGGTCTCGTGGGGCTACGCGGTCCAGATATTCAGAGGAATATTCTCTCCAAGGGAAATGGAAATACCTTCTAGAACTTTCTTGAATTGGTACAAGAGAGCTGACTACACCGCCTACGCATTCAACACTAGGCCGGTTAGTAGGCAACCGTGCCAAAAACCGTTTGTGTATTACATGTCGACCACGAAGTTCGACAAACAGCTGAACACGACTGTTAGTGAATACACGAGGCACCGAGTTCGCATCCGGTTGTAAGTGGAAGATGGCAAACCCGGCTGAGACTAACACCATCGTTGTTTACAAGAAACCTGACGCGCATCTGTGGGAAAGAGTAAGCAACGTAATGTTATTTATTAGCATGTGGTTATAACGTGCATAATGTCATGGACTTAAATGTGTGCATTGTTTTGTACAGTCACCGAGGAGGAACTGTTGCAGAGTGTTACAAACGAAGAGGAATAATACGTTATGTATCAATGTGTGTGTATGTATAGAAGGGGAAGTCACTGAAGTAAAGTAACTTTTTACTTTTTATTTTATTTTTGTAATACAAAGTAACTTTTTATATATAGCTTTTGTTGTATTGATTTAATTTTTGAATGAGAAGAAAATTTAGTTTTTTAAGCTGCCTTAGAGCACCCACATTGATGAATCCCCCTTGGGGGTTCACAACAATAAAAAAATAATTTTTACTTTTATTTTCGTTTACTTTTAAAAGAAAAAAAAAATTAATTTTGGACCAATCATATGTTGACACGTGGTGAATCTGGGGTCATCGGGGTTCACCGCGGTGAACTTTTGAGAGAGGGGTTCATAGAAATCTGATTTTAATATTATTATTTTTTCTCGGTTCGCATGTCAACTCTCCCCATCAACCCATGGGGGTGCTTACCCCCTCGCAATTTCTTGCACGTTATTTAAATTTTTATTCATTGAGATCCCATTGCTTAAACGTTTCTGTTTTGTATCACAAACATTGTTCCAATCACAACTTATCAGTTAGAACTTGGTACATATTTTATCTATTGAAACTAGATTTTAGAGAAATAAACGTGTATATTTGGACTGTACTCTCCAAAAGAGAATTCAAAAGAAAAGAAAAAACTCATCAAATGTCTCAGTCCAAGAGGGACGTCTCAGATAACAACAACATGATTCTGAGGTAAAGTCGTAAACACACCAAACAATGACCTCAAAACACTTTGACCAGCACACACAGCATAATATACCAACGACGTGAAAGTGAACACAAAAGAAAGATGAAATAAAAATATTCCAACCAGTCATAGAGTGATTACTTTGGGTAACCTTGAGGAGGATAAGCTGGGCCAGGAGGGTATTGAGGATAAGCTGGAGGGTTTTGAGGGTACCCAGAAGGTGGATAACCTTGTGGAGGGTGTTGTGGGTAACCTTGTGGAGGGTAACCGATAGCGGGTGGAGTGGCTTGGTCAATCCGTGACATAACCTGAGGAGGAGGCACAGCCATTGGTTGTGGACCGAACTTACCATCTCTCTTATCCATTTCCACCTTGTGTTGTGTCTACAGAAGCATAATAAGATTTTATCAGGAAGACTGTAATATTAGTTTTGTCATTAGGTGAGGTTGATAGCATCATTTTACCTGCATACAAGCGCAAACCCTGCGAATGAAGGAAAAACATGATCATCAGAGACGTACAAGAAGTTTAAAAGTGAATGAAAATGAGATTACAGAGAATGTGTGTTCTTACGTGCAGTAGACCATGTCAGCGAAGCAAGAGAGCAACTGAGAAGCTTCAGAAAGCTCATCAATGCCGACGATACATGCAACTATGGAGAATATGCAAGCCACTTGGCTTAGGCAAACCATAAATCCCTACACAGCATAGATCAAAACACTTATTTCTCAAGTTCTATATTCACTACTGTTTCTACTGTAATTGCTTAGTAACCGGGTGTGGCTTGAGCAATGAGGATACTTACAATGATGCAGTTGTCACATTGTGTGGTCTGGATTTGAAACTCATCTTGCAGAAGGAAACGAGTCGAGGCCACAGATGTTCCAAAGCAGCAAAAGACCTGTGAATTATTGGAGCATCATAAGACACATAACTAGACATGTCTGAGATGTTATGCTACATGATGTATTCAGATGCAGTGATGAACGTTCTAGAACAAAATTAAAATAACATCACTTTAAGCTTTAAAAAGCAACCTCAGTGGCAAGACAGAGTTGAGGACATTTGGTTTCTCCACACCTGCCACTACACGGCATGTAACCAGCGCAGCATATGTACCTGTGAGATAAGCGAAGGATCCTTTTAACCTAAGAATATCAAATTGCAATATATCTATTTGAAGGTGGTTTTGAATGCATGGAGTACCTTGACATGTCATTGTAAAGCGCACGCTTGCGAAGCAAGTATGATGCACAAGGGGCACTGCAAAGCAGATTCAAAATCAGACAAAGGTCAAAAAGTCTTATTACAATGATCCAAAAGTTGTCAGATCGAAGCAAAAACTTACCACCACAACGCGAAACAGCAATCTGCAAAAAGGACATACAGATCAATACCAAAACCCTATCAAAGAGAGGAGAAAAGAAAGAGAGTGGGAGAAGTTACAGGGAGTATCGCCCTGGATGGAGTGAGTGAGATCCGTGTGCCAGACGTTACGGAAGTTCTGTCGCTCCTGCATCTTCTCCGTGTCGAACTTCGGCGCCATCTTCGCAACGGATCTGTGATTTCGATGACGGACGACCAAGTGAGTCAATCTACGGAGAAAGAAAGAAACAGAATGGTCACGGAGATGAGGATCAGAGACTTCAGAGAAAAGTCTGATCAAAGCTAATTCTCACGAACGTGTACCTCACTTAATCGTCAACTTGTCAGAAAAAAAAAAGAAAAGAAAACGACAGTAGACCTTCCTTTCGACGATGCTTCTCCCCCTCGATGGTAACTGACGTTGACTAGACTTAAGTTACGAGGTAGTTAAGTAAAATTCAACAGTACAAGGATCTAACTGAAATTAACTTTCAATTTATAAACCGTCCAATCATATTAAACCAAACTGAAATATTTACGAGTTTCGGTTTTTGATTTGGACCGAATTCTATCCAAAAGATCCGAATCCGACGAAAAGTAGACCGGTATGCTAGATCTACCACCATCTAATGGTCAAACGAAGTGGATTAAATTACGAAAAGGCCCCTTGAACAAATAGAGAAAAAAAAGAGCCTTAGCATTGTTTGTGCAGTTTCCCAATCTTCGTCTTACGCTCTATTCACTCATCGTCTCTCGGAGAAGAAGAAGAAAGGGGAGAAAGAAATGAGCGGGCATGATTCCAAATATTTTTCCACGACGAAGAAGGGAGAGATCCCTGAGCTCAAGGAAGAGCTCAATTCACAGTACAAGGTTGTTCTCATTCTTTTTTACGGATCTGTGATCTGCCATTTTTGCACGATTCTCATCTCTCTCCTCAGTGATTCATTTTAGGTTTTAGCAATTGATTTCTCGTAGATCTATGTGATCCTGGATTCGATCTGATCGGTACATTATTGTTGCGCTATTTAGTGGAATCTGATTTTTTTGGTATTACGTTATGAATAATGTGTTCAATCATTGATGTGGGAGGTGTGTAATCTCGCAGACAATTAGTTTTAGATTGGTGGCTTTATTGGTTGGACGATCAGTGACTTGTTGAATCATCAAACCATTATCTTCTTTCCGACACGATAATCCAATTACTTCAGTAGGAATCTGTTTGCTCAATCTATCTTTTTTATTATATTGGCATCTACAAGTGTTGAGATCATTTCAGTATAATTAGTCTAGCGTAAAGTTGATTCAAGATGGCGCGGCATGTGTTTCTCGTTTTGATTCAGTCACGTGACTTTTTATTTTCTTTGTTTGTGTTTGAAGGATAAGAGGAAAGATGCTGTTAAGAAGGTTATTGCGGCTATGACTGTTGGAAAGGATGTTTCTTCTCTTTTCACTGATGTACTCAACTGCATGCAAACGGAGAATCTTGAGCTCAAGAAGCTTGTTTACTTGTATCTCATTAACTATGCTAAAAGCCAGCCTGATCTTGCTATCCTCGCTGTTAATACTTTTGTTAAGGTAACCCATTCTCCTCAACTTATATATTTTCACAGTCTTCTCATCTGTAGCCTTACCCAAACATGTTGTGGTATTTCCATTAAACTTCCACGTTGTATTCGGCAGGATTCACAAGACCCAAATCCCTTGATCCGTGCTTTGGCTGTGCGTACAATGGGCTGCATTCGTGTTGATAAGATCACTGAATATTTGTGCGATCCTCTTCAGAAATGCCTAAAGGTGGAGTTTTTTTTATCATACCTTGCCACTGGAACTTCTATCTACATCTTCAAGATTCTTTTTTTTAATCTAGACTGGTGAATTATTATGTTTTTCCTGACCTTTTGTAATATACCTTTTTCAGGATGATGATCCATATGTCCGCAAGACAGCAGCTGTTTGCGTTGCCAAACTGTTTGACATAAATGCTGAATTAGTCGAGGATAGGGGTTTTCTTGAAGCCTTGAAGGATTTAATATCAGACAACAATCCGATGGTTGTTGCAAATGCTGTAGCAGCCCTTGCTGAGATACAAGACAAGAGTGCTAGTCCCATCTTTGAAATTAATAGTGTTACCCTCACAAAGCTCCTTACAGCTTTGAACGAATGTACTGAGTAAGTCTTTCCTGATTTCGGTATCCTACTTTCGCTCAAATTTTGTCTAGTTGACTATATCTTGTCAGATCACCGTTATCTTTTTTCTTGTTGGGGAACGTATAGGTTGACGTAATCACTCACGGTAGGATAATCTGTTGACTTCCTACATGAATTACTTCTTGTTTTATAGTATAAGTTTACCTTTAATTTGTTCTGTATCTAAAATTTTGGCTGTTTAGGATGTCTTTGTTCGCTTGTTGTTGTTGAAAGTTTTGTGTAAATAATATTCATAGTTGTGAGCTCTGCTGAAGAGATCTAAAAACGACAATTTATTCATTGCTTGCTCTTTGAATACACATATATAGTTTTTAATCTTAATAACACTATACTTGTTCTTCACAGATGGGGTCAAGTTTTTATATTAGACTCTCTGTCAAGGTATAAAGCAGCTGATCCTCGTGAAGCTGAAAATATTGTTGAGAGAGTCACTCCAAGGTTACAGCATGCCAATTGCGCTGTCGTGCTTTCAGCCGTTAAGGTGACATTAAAAAAAGAAAAAGAAAAAATATTTCCTTGAATTTCATCTGTCGTCAGCCAAACTTGTTTGTACTGTGTCCACCTATGCCTTTCCGTAGAATCCTAATGCTATTCCTCTTTTGTTCCTTTTCTCTGCGACCTTTTCTAGATGATCCTTCAGCAGATGGAGCTAATTACTAGTACAGATGTGATTAGAAATCTTTGCAAGAAGATGGCTCCTCCCCTAGTTACATTGCTTTCTGCAGAACCTGAGATACAATATGTTGCACTTCGTAACATTAACCTTATTGTCCAAAAAAGACCCACTATTCTCGCCCATGAAATCAAGGTAGTTTGGTTCTGCCTCGTTGACTGTCAGAATAACCAATTGGTATACTCTTATATATATTGATAATGCTTTACGTCTTTTCTTTAGGTGTTCTTCTGCAAGTATAATGATCCTATTTATGTCAAGATGGAGAAGTTGGAGATTATGATAAAACTTGCTTCTGACAGAAACATAGACCAGGTAGTCCTACTACACTTTTATTATCTGCTGTTTGTCCAAATTTTGTCTGTTTGTTGCGTAATATGATGGTTTCTGATGTAGGTTCTTCTGGAGTTCAAAGAGTATGCCACTGAGGTGGATGTTGATTTTGTTCGGAAGGCTGTTCGTGCAATAGGTAGATGTGCCATCAAACTGGAAAGAGCAGCAGAACGGTGCATCAGTGTTTTACTTGAGCTGATCAAAATTAAAGTAAACTACGTTGTTCAAGAAGCCATCATAGTCATCAAAGATATCTTTAGAAGATATCCAAACACGTAAGTTGATTTATTTCATCGTTCTTTGTTTTGGCATATTAAACTGCTCTAACGCTCTTTAATGTTGGCGATGTCATTCAAAAAAAACGAACAGGTATGAGTCCATAATTGCAACACTCTGTGAGAGTCTAGACACATTGGATGAACCAGAAGCCAAGGTATTAGAATTTGTTTATATGCGTGATTTAAATCAGTGAAATAAATATGCTGAACAATCTTAAATCACTGAAACTCATATTCTTGCATATGTTGGCATCTTCAAAGGCATCTATGATTTGGATCATTGGTGAATATGCTGAGAGAATCGACAACGCTGATGAACTTCTTGAAAGCTTCCTGGAAAATTTCCCTGAAGAACCAGCACAGGTCCAGCTGCAGCTTCTTACAGCGACAGTCAAACTATTTCTGAAGAAGCCAACTGAAGGCCCACAACAAATGATTCAGGTTCTGCCATGATCATTTTATGATGCCATTTTTTTGCTCCCCTAACCAATTCAAGAACATGTATATGACAACAGGCCTGTCTTTTGCCATGCTGTAAATTCTCAGGTTGTTTTGAATAATGCTACTGTGGAGACAGATAATCCTGATCTCAGGGATCGTGCATACATCTACTGGCGTCTTCTATCTACTGATCCCGAGGTATTTTTTTCCTTTGATATGTTAACCATTCAACTAGGTCAAGTACATGGGACACTGAGCAACAGTCATCTGTTCTACCGACAATCATGGGTGCTCTTCTTTTGACTAGGCGGCAAAGGATGTTGTTTTAGCTGAAAAGCCTGTCATTACTGATGACTCAAACCAACTTGAGCCGTCACTCCTGGATGAGCTGCTTGCAAATATTTCAACCTTGTCCTCTGTGTATCACAAGCCGCCAGAGGCTTTTGTAACCCGCTTGAAAACCACAGTTCAGAAAACGGAAGATGAGGACTATGTGGAAGGGACCGAAACAGAGACATCTGGTAATCCGGTTGTTGGTGCAGCTCCTGCCGCGGCTGCCCCAGCTCCTGTGGCTGTGCCTGATCTCCTAGGTGACCTAATGGGGCCAGATGATGCTGCAATTGTCCCAGTAGATGATTACACAACTCAGTCAGGGTGAGTCTGGCTTGAATGGTGAAAACATTCTTTTGCATTAGAAGTCTCTATCTATAGTCCACATTGTTTTACTCACTCCTATATATTTAGATCACCTTGTCATATATGTAACTCACTGGATCACCTACTTTTGATTGCAGTCCTCCACTGCCTGTCGTCTTGCCAGCATCAAGTGGTCAAGGTCTGCAGATTTGCGCTCAGTTAACCCGACAAGATGGTCAAGTGTTCTACAATATGCTTCTCGAGAACAACTCGCAGTCGGTTCTCGATGGCTTCATGATTCAGTTCAACAAAAACTTATTCGGCCTTGCAGCTGCAGAACCTCTTCAGGTAACAGTCGTTTCGTTGAACAGGTTATATACATGCACGCTTATATCATCCTGGATTCATGAAACTAATGCCTGGCTTTGGTACTATTTTAGGTTCAACCTCTGCAACCTGGAGCATCTGCCAGGACAATGTTGCCAATGGTATTGTCCCAGAACATGTCTACCAACTCTGTTTTGCAAGTTGCTGTCAAAAACAACCAGCAGCCTGTCTGGTACTTCACAGATAAGATTGTACTTCACGCTCTTTTCTCAGAAGATGGTAGGATGGAACGCGGAACCTTCCTCGAGGTAAGTCAAACACCTTGTACATGATAAACAGTGCATCAACAATACCACATCAGCATGTTAGTGATCATAACAATATATCACAGACTATTGTGTTGGGTAATTGCTTACTATAAAGATATAAAATATTGTTTTGTGATATAGACGTGGAGGTCTTTACCGGATTCAAACGAGGTCCTTAAGGAGTTCCCCGGGATAACCATCACGAGCATCGAGTCAACGCTCGACTTGCTAGCCGCGTCAAACATGTTCTTCATAGCAAAACGTAAAAATGGAAATCAAGACGTGCTGTATCTATCAGCCAAAGCCCCAAAAGGCGTACCTTTCTTGATCGAACTAACGGCCATGGTGGGTCAGCCTGGTCTCAAATGTGCGGTCAAGACTCCAACCCCTGAGATCGCTCCTCTCTTCTTTGAATCCCTTGAATTGCTCCTCAAGCCTTGATTGTATGCTTGTAGTGTTTCCAATGGTAACCATTTTATGTTAGTAAGTGATATGTTCCTTTTTGTTTTGTTTTGTTTTCACTCGCTTGGTATTTATTTGCTCACTGTTTGTTTCTAATTTTTGTGTTTGGACCCATTTGAAAGAGCTTTTATTTATACTTTTTGGTCTTGTTGTGGTTGCGTATGATGTTGTTGTGGTCCTAAAGGTTTTGATTTACTTGTGTGATGATGATTTATTATTATTGTTTAGTGACCGACATGAAATAAACAGTTTAACAACCGGAGCCAAGATAAACCCAAACGTAAAACTACTTAGGGGCTGTTTGTTTCTTCATTCAAATGATCCATTCTAATGGAGATGAGTTTTTTGTTCGTTTAGACACAAAAAGTACAACTCATTCAGATGATCCATTTGAATGATTTTTGGAAATTTAAACTTAATTTTAAGTTCATTCAGCTGAACGAATTTGGATCATTTGAATGGAGATGATTCATTCAAAATGGTATAGTGTCTATTATACCTCTGTTGTAATTCACAAATTACAAACTTAAACATAAATTATTCCGTGATACACGAAAACTGAAAAAATCCACAAAATCTCGTTTTCCCGCCAAATCCGAAAAATTTCATTTTCCCGCCAAATACGAAAATCTCGTTTTTCCGCCAAATCCGAAAAATCTCGTTTTTCCGCCAAATCCGAAAAATCTCGTTTTCCCTAAAAACCGAAAATCTCGTTTTCCCGCCAAATCCAAAAATCTCGTTTTTCCGCCAAAATCACAAAATCTCGTTTTCCCGTTAAAATCACAAAATTTCGTTTTCCCTAAAAAATCGAAAAATCTCGTTTTCCCGCCAAATCCGAAAAATCTCGTTTTTCCCGCCAAATCTGAAAAAATTTCGTTTTTCCGCCAAAACAGCAAAAATGCATTTTCCCGCATTGTTGGAGGTTGATTGAGTTTAAATATATTTTAGACTAAATAAAATTAATTAGTATAGTTATAATTAATAGCAAACATATAATTAAATCAAAACAAGGGTATATATGTAATTTGTTTATCAAACTCATTTGAATGGAAATAAAAAAAAAGAAACAGACATGAAATTCATTCAAATGGTTCATTTAGATAACTCATCTAGATGGAAAAACGAACATTCCCTAAAATCTAGATGGATCATTTAGATGGATCACATAGATTGATCATTTAGATGGATCACATAGATGGATCAGCTGAATGGAAATTATAAATGGAGAAACGAACAGCCCCTTAGTGATTTAAAATGTCGTGCTTGCTTTCTTTTACGACAGACATTTGCTGATGGATGCATATAGAGACAACGGGCCCGTTGTGCCGACGTTGCGTATCTGAAGTAAGAATCCTGTTTTTCTCTCTATGACATATACAATAAGCTTTTTGAAACTAAGCTTCTTGATATATTGATATGAGTTAAGATTCATAGGCCTACTACGTAAGCGCAAATGCAAGATACATGTCACTGAACCTAATAAAAACGACAGTATAGTAGCGTGAGACTGAAGTAATGCCACCCTGTATAAGAGTTTAGTCAGGCGAAGATTGTCCAAGTTACGTTTGTTTTCAATCAACCAAAATGTTTTTCAAAAAATATTACTTTGCAAGTTTACATATATTGATCATAACGTAAAATCTAGATTATCGACGACTCAATTTCTTCGGTATCAAAGCTTTAAAAGAAATACGTACACAATTTTATCAAAAGATAAGGTTGTGGAAATACTCTCATCTAGTGGTTAAAGGTTAAAAAATTTTGCATCCAAATTTAGGATCAGAATCCTAGACTACTCGGTTGCTTCACTAAAAAATCTGAATTTCTATTTCCAGAAAAGATAAATTATCCAGAAAATTAGAGAAAAATCTTATAAGAGATTTTCAGAAATCTTTAGCATGCTGAAATGAATATCGTCAGGAATTGATCTCACATGATAATTTAAGTGATACGTCTAAAACATGTAAAATTGTCGATTATAATATCGTTTTGTATTGTTATTCATATTTTGTAATAATATAATTAATCTGATGAAAGAATAGTTCTAGGCCCCAGCAAGATATTATATTCATTTCTCTGTTGATAATGTTTAAAATCTTGGATCCTTATCCAATAGCTTTCTGTTTTCTGATTTATTAACCTGGATTTTTATTATTACTCTAATAATTCTGAAAAAAATTAAAAGCATAGTTTCTTGTTCTGCTGTCTTTGTTTATGATCTCTGAAACTTATAAATTATCTCTGACTTGTTGACAAAAAAAAAGTATCTCTGACTTATATGCTAAATATCCATAAAAGAATGCACTTAGAGCGTGAATTGGAAATTAAACTTAATTAAAAATTCCGAGTATTGTTTTAGTTAAAATATAAATCCGGAGTTTCCTTCTACGATATGTTTTGTGATGTTATGAATATGAATACCAATATAAATGTGATTTGAGTTTTCATCTTTAATAAAAGTCGCCTCTCTCGTCGCAGTCATTCTCTCTCTATTTTTTCTTTTTATTGTTCAACTCAAAACCTCAAGAAGCTTCCCAGGGATCCCAACAAAAGTAAGCATGTTTAAGTAAAAGATCAAACCTTTTTCTCTGGGTTTTGCGTAATTTAGTCATCTTACTTCTTTTCCGTTACAAAAGAAGTACCTTTATATTTGTTTCATATGATCACGAACTCTGTTTGTTGGCTTCTTCTTTTTTACTCTACTGGTTTGCTTTGTTGGCTGGATTCATAAAAAGGGTTTTGTCTTTTTTTTTTCTTTTTAACCTACTTGTTTAGCTTCTGGTTCTACTGTCTTTTTTTATGATCTCTCTGTGTTATGTTCTGTTCTTCCGTCTTCGTCTATTAGGGTTTGGTAGTTATAGTATCTATGTTTACAGTAAACCTACTCGAGGGTTTACCAGACTCTATCAAGCATAATTGGATCATATGATTTTCCATGACTTGTCCAACGAATTTTAGTACACAAGGGCTTGAGTGTATTGATGTAGATAAAATTCTACTGTTTTAGTCTCCTTTCGTTTTAGATATGAGAGTTTTAAGTAACCAGTTTTCATATATTTGGTCAGGTTTCTAACCTAAAGAATGGGTTGCTGCTGCTGTTTGCCTATTCTACCTGAAGTAAAGCTTCTTTCTAAATGTTTTTCAGTAAAAAAAAATGTTGTTTCGGTTTTGTTTTCTTGATGTTCTATTTGTTTTTTTATGCAGAGCTCAAGAGCTATAGATGAGCATGTTCCTTTATCTCACCCCTCTTCTTCCTCTGTGGTGCCTACTGATGCAGTAAATACAAACTTGGCCTCTAATATATACACTGCACCGCTTCAACCTCCTCTTCATGTATCATTCTCGCCTAGAAATCCATCCAAAATTCCAACAACTCAGAGCAATTCTAGCCAAGAAGCTAAACACACTCTTCCAGAGAAGCAAACATGGCCTGTTGGTGATCAAAGTGATATTAATATAAAGAAAAAAGATCAAGAATTCATCGACGAGTGTCCCATTTGCTTAGAAGGTATAGGAGTGTTTTATCATTCAAAGTTACAAAAACGGTCTTCGTTATTCATTTGATTTTTGTTTGTTTGCAGAATATGAACCAGAGAACCCAAGACTGCTCACTAAATGTCGCCACGATTTTCATCTGGCATGCATTCTTGAATGGATGGAAAGAAGCGAAGCTTGTCCAGTTTGTGACCAGGTTTGTGCTTGGAACAGAAACAAATTTTTTTTTCGATTTTAAAAGTCACATGACAATAGAGTTTGTTTCTTTTGTTCTTTGCGCAGGAGTTGGTACTCCCTGAGTCATAATCAAGACACAAGAAACAGAGGCAATGGAACAAGAAGTGTGTGAAGAAAAGGTACATAAGATTTTATTTAGACTAGCATTAGATGATAGTGTTGGGCATATGATGAACATTGTTGCTTAATTACATTCATAAGCTTTTGAATTCTCCTTTGATTGTTTTTTTTATTCCTTTACCAATCTTTTGATTATTTTACATCAGACACAAGATAACATAACTTATATTTTATTACTAAACCCTTTGTATAAATCTAACTCCTATGTCTAAAATAATGATATATGAAAAGAAAAACAAGAAACTCTAACTTTTACAACAAGAGATAGCCCTAAAGACCTCTCTCTCACTACTAAGGTGAAGTGTTATGAACATTAGATGAAAGCCTAGTTAACTTACTTAGTGTCTCTCTAGCCGACACAGTCCCAGGATGAGCTTCCCCTGAGATAGAAGTTCTAATGAAGATTGCTTTTCTGATTAGATCATCCGCAACACCAAACTGCCCGCCACGTAGAGTCAACTTAGCTCGAGTCTCCAGCACGGTGGCTCGAGCTAAAGCAAGTTCTTCCCATAGAACAGGGTTTAGCTGTGCGTTTGTCCGAACAGATCTCCAGCAAAGCGACTTGTCTAGCCACTTCTCCACCGGCTTCACTAGCGTCTGGTCAGCTGATTCTAACGCGTTTGTGCAGACTCTGAGCAGCTCCACGGCTGCACCGCACCGCGAAAACGTTACGAAAGTTCTAATCGCTAGAGGCAAGATTACTTGTTTCACAAGAAACAGCAGCTCTGTCATCTTCAGCTGAATAGTTGGAGCTTCGTTGCTGAAACCGAATAACAAGAAACAAACCGCCCATATCTGATCAGCGGTTTCAACGGTCCAGCCACGGTTTATCACAGCCCGAACCATCGCAGGAGCAGTCTCGTTCTCCAGCACTCTATTCCTTGCGTAGAGTCTCACCACCTCGTGTATCTGTATAAACCCTAGCTTGACACTGCTGGCTCTAGCAATGTTGAATCTAAGCAACATGGAAGCAGCTTCAGCTCCTGACCTCTTGGAGTTTGAAGACGCAAAACCGCATCTTATAGCTCGTCTCAGTCTTCTCCACAGACCTCTGTGTTTCTCAGAAGCAGCCAAAGCTAATAGAGAGGCTGGTACAGGCCCCGGAGCTAGCCACCCGCTCGCAACAACCATTCTAGTAGCTAAACCCCTCGGTCTATCCGCGTGATCAAAGATCGAAAAACACACTTCAAACAGCTGCAACAGAAACATACTTCTTCTCAACAAACTACATGACATCTCTCTCAACGGCATTCTATTTATAGTATCTAAAAGCCGGGTGGGGCTTATAGGAAGCTCTGACAATATAGCTCCAACAACGGCTAGTCCAAGCGTTAACCTCCCTAGCTTCTCTTCAATAACTCTCAACGCATCCATCTCCGGAACCGGATAGTCTTTAACGTTTCCTTGCATTAACGACATAGCTTCAGCAGCAGAGAGGTAAGGCAGTTTCATCGGCTCAAGGTTCATAACTCTGGAGAGACGTGTAGATATCAAAACATGAGTCTCTCCTCCAAACCTAGGGAGAAGATCCATCACAAGCTTCGAATCCCACCAGTCCTTTTCGCTCTCCAAGTTATCGATAACAAGCAAGAACGGTATGTCCCTCATCAGCTCTCTCCTTATCCTCGAAACCGCGGTATCTTCTTGCTCTTCGAAGCTCTTGATCCGCGTCTTATCGGAACAATTCTCCACCCCAACGTCCACGTCCAAGTACTGATGAAGATTCAGATAGTTCTGTCTGATGTAACGGCTCTCCCCGCCTATCCAAAGAACCATCTTATACCTCTGGTGATGCCTGTAAGCAAACTCGAGAAGCAGCTCGGTTTTACCGATGCCTGCTTCACCTGAGACGCACGCCACGCCTTTCCCGCAGATAATCTTCATCAATTTCTTATTCTTTTTCCTTGTCTTCTTCTTCACTAACTTGTTACTTTGCATCTCGATCTCCTTCTCTAACTCCTTCCACACAACTTTCTCTTTCCCTTTGTTCTTCCTTCTCCCCGGTCTTTTCGCCTTTAACTCAAAGTAATCCTCTCCATCTCCAAACAAAACGAATTCTAGCTCTGATAGTTCCTTCTTCCTCCCAACAAAGTTATCGTTCCGCGGGTACGGAAACTCCTCTTTCTCTGCTTTATCTCGCCATTTCGCCAGCCTCTCAACTATACTTCTCCTCCCTACTAACTTCGAAGCCAACAACGTAACCGTCCTGAACACACAGTCTCTCCAGTTACCTTCATGAGCTTCAAGCTTCCAATCATCGACACGCGATAGCCCGTGAACCGCCTCTTTCCATTCTTTCTCAATCCCTCCGTAACATTCCCACAGCTCACCTCCGTTCCTCTCCCATAAGTCTCCTCTCTTCTCAACTATATCTCTCACAAGACAGTCCTCTCGAGAAAGATCGAAGAAAATGGGGACAAGATTCTTCTTGTTGGCGAAAAACCGAAGCTCCTCGATCGTGTAAGGGTTCTTGAAAGCCATTCTTGTTAGTATGATAACCCCGAAGGAAGCACCGTCCATAGCTTTCTCGATTATCCTCTGTTTCCGTGAGCTTCTGCATCTTGCTCTATCCGACATGAAACAACTCATCCCTTGTAGCTCTAACTCAGCTCTGAGCCAGTTAACAAAACTTAGCAGAGATGGCTTCTCACCGTGTAACCCCAAGAACACTTCACAACATCCCACTCTTTTGTAAGAAACTGACACAGAAGATGAATCATTCTCTCTTTCATTTCTAGAAGGTGTGTAAGCGATCTGATCAGCCTCAAGGCTCTGTGATTGAAGAGGGTCAAAACTCTCACATTGAGCATCAGACCATTCTTGTTGGATTTTGGGAGATCTTGGAGACTGGTCAGCTGAGAAGAAAGCAGTTGAGGAAGATGAAGACATGTTCCTAGAGGGCATTGTCGGATATTGTCCGAACCTGGAACTGTTACCTCGAGAATCCATAACCACCACAATCTTTCCTTTATTGACAATCTATCAAATCCCATAAATGCAGCCTATGAATCCATCAAACCCAATCTGATAAAAGGAAAACAAAACAAAAAAAAGTCAAAACCATAAAGATAAATAAGATTTTCACTGTACTATAAAAGATGCAAGATTTGGACAGAACATGAAGCTTAGAAGGAATGTTTACTGTTTACTGTTTACAGCTTTGTAGCTCATTTTGTGTATAACTTTTGTAAGAAAATGAAAATCAAACTATGGAAACAGTTTACATGATGGTTTCACATTAACATTTGCCAGAATATTGGTTTGAGAAAATTGCAGATCTAACCAGAAAGGGAAATAAAATAATTATTTTTATTTTATCGTATTCGTAAAGAGGGATTTAGATCTGAGAAACTTACATAGCTTGGCGTCTTGAATAGTAAACCATCAACAAGACAGCTTGGATTATACGACGACGTCTGTAAATTAGTTGAAGAGAATGTATCAGTCAATGAGAAAGGAGATGAAAGTGAGAGGTAGAGAAAGCTTTAAAGAGAGAATGTAACACAAGGAGCTTTCATAGAGTAGTAATAGACGAATGCATCGCCATTTACAGATAGACTTTGAAAAGGACTCTCATTTATTTTTGGGTTTTATTAGAAAAAAAAAAAACAGGGGAGACAAAAGCTGAGATTTTTTTTTTATTATTGAATGTTGAAAGAAAGATTGAATTTTGATTGAAACCCAGATGAGATGATGAAATGTTTCTTAATACCAAGAAGAGGAGGCTTACCGTTTGAGTTTGAAGCAAGTGAGACAGAGAAGATAATGAGTAAGTTTTTTTGTGAATATTATGTAAAGAAAGTAGTAGGGGTCCTTATCCAATATACAGAAACATGGGCACTGTCAAATCACTCAAAAGAATCACACAGAATCCCACAAAGTCTCTCTCTATCAGAGATTTGCTTCTATTGTTATCGAATTATACTTATTATTTGTTCTAAAGGAGGAAGAGAAGAGACAGAGATGGGGAGGAGTGAAAGTTCGAAATTAAAAGAATTTAATAAAAGAACTGAGACCTAAACGGAAGAGAGCTCAAACTAGGTATGGCTTATGGGCTCCACATCACAAGTATTTTTCTCACAAGTTATTTCTTATTAAACATTCTTTTTATTTACTTTCTTTCGATTCTGATGAAAATTGATTCTGATAAGAAACTTTCATAACTTTCTGATAAGAAACTTTCATTTAAAGAAACTTTCAAAAATGAAAAAAAAAAAACAGAGGTTCGTCATTTACGTCCCTCCACTTACCAGGATATGGCCGTCACTTTTTAAACACTTCTAAAATATTATATTTTCAAACATGTTAGAAACTTACGCTTTCATTTTATAATCAAGTTTCCGTTTAAAAGAACACATTGTCATAAATAAATAAAAATAGAAAATCATGTTAATATGTTTTTATAAAATCTAAAATTAAAAATATTGACATAAAATTAAAAATATTGACATAGAAATAGAGAGAATAGAAATATCAAATATTAAAACTAATATTTTAAATGATCTTTATGCACAAGGTTTTTATTTATTAGAGATATAGCATATATATTCACTTATTGTGTCAGTTATAAAGTATTAAAAATAATTAATTGGATAATAATTTTTACAAAAATCATTTATTTATATTTTAATATTATAATATGAATTCATTTAATATTAGTATAAATGATTAAATAAATACTTTATTTTAAGGTGAATTATATAGTTTTAGTATATATATATTTGGATATACACGTTCCCGCTTTTTTAATTTTTCAAAAATTCATATTTCTACGTTTTCTTATACCCGCTTCCATTTCCATGTAACATGGCTTGGCTTGTGGAGAGTATATCTTAAACTTAGATACCATAAGTTTCCACCATAAAGATATCCATTAACCATAAAGATTAAAGACTATACATAGTTGTTTCTGTGTTTAAATCTGAAAAGAGTATGCATAGTCGTTGGCATTGACAAATGATGATATATGATTTTAAATGCGGATGCATAGTTGATAGTTGACACGACAAAAGGAATCGCTTTGTGACGTGCAAGTGGTAGACCAGAACTCCAGAAGCCATGACGTAGATCAAAACTTTGCATGAATTTTCTATTTGAAATGCTAGGGCTTCTTGATAAATAACAACATGAAATTAAGTAGATAAATATTGTTTATTACTATTATGCTGACTCTTGAATAGTTGCATTACAATAAACACTATTATTTAGATAATTTCTTTGTTAATTAGTTTCCCTACGTACCAACGGTCGGGTCAATTCATATAGATAGATCACACGTTCGGTATAATGGCACGATCGATAATTTTACACGATATCATAATGGTTTGGCTAGATTTTACTATTAATTAAAGTGTGTTTATTTATTTGTTTATATTATGTCAATATTCTTCCATTTGATTTGATTCCTTTTATAATTTACAGTTACAATTCAAATGATCTCCTTAAAGATGTGTTGTATTTTGTTTACTTAGATTAATTCAAATATAAATAAAAGTTTAACTCAAATTAAATTTTGTAATTATATAGTGCTAATTGAAGGCTGTTTTATTTTGACCCGCGCAATCGCGCGGGTTTTATTTTTATTTTTATATACATAAATATTTATTTACATTATTAGTGATGTTGGACATATATTTAAATGTTTATAAAACTATTACAAACACAATAATTTATTTAATAAAAATTGTTTCAATAGTTTCTTATTATATATTTATCTTCTTGGATTTGCATTTGATTATTAATAAACTAATATATGCATGAAAAATCATGTATAATAATTATTTTATATTTAATTTATATTAAATTAGCAATTTTATGTTTATTTAGATAATATATTATTGTATATATAAAATTTTCTACGTTAATTTTATAAATGTATTATATAGTTACTAATGTTAACCTATTCTGCCAGCATTTATATTTTTAATGTTAATATTTTCTATTCATGAAATTAAAATAGATTAATTTATCCATTTAATACAATTTTTGTATAATAATTTTCTTTTAATCTGATACATTATGATTTTATAAAAGATGGATAATTTTTTTTAATTTTATAAAAGATAACTAAATATCTAATATTAAAACAGAGTACTATTTTTTATCTACCTATAAATAGTCTAGGTTGGTCCATTTCATTTATGTAATTTTTAGTATTTTGTATATAATAAACTTTGTTATAATTAAATATACATAATATTAGTAAATTATTTAAATATTTTAAAAAACAAAATATCAAAAGATATTACCAAATGCTTTTCTACTATTGCATTTTGACAAAATCTTTTAATATCTTTTTATTTAAAATATCGATATTTATTGTTTTAATATTTATTTTAATAATAAAAATTCGTAATTATTTTAAAATTTATTACAGATAATTATTAGTTCATTTTAAATTATAAAATAAAAATACCATTTCTATAATGTTTATATATACATAATTCATACCTAATTAAATTGTTACAAAAAAATATGTATAAAATAATTTAATTGCAACTATTTTATAACTTATAAATTAAAATAATTACATATGCATGATAACATATATTGATACATTTTACAACATATTTCAGTTTATTTATGGAAATATTAAAATAAAATATTTCGAAGAATAAATAGTTTTATATTTAACATAATAGCTAAATTATCATATTAACATATAATTTAGTATCTTACATTTAAATAAAATATTAATTTAATGGACATTAATATTATTTAATTATATAGTATATTGAATTAATATATTATGATTTATAGTTACAGGTTTTTGCAGTTTATTTCATCAAAAAGCATATTTCATCAAAAAGCAAATATTTATCAACTATGAGACGGGTTAAACGCCATTAGTTTATATTATAATAAATATTTATTTAATATTATAATAAAATAAACTTGACAAATATAAGAAATAAAAAAATAAAGTTACATTATAAATAAGGATCATGTTAGAATATAATACACCGGTTCTGATTCTAATTTGTATCACATTCTAAAATCTATAAAGTAACTATATATCATTTGGATTATATTAGTTTGGTTCAGACATATCTAAAATTAAACCTCAAATTTAAAAGCAAAAGATAAGAAGTAAATACTTATTTATATATAATTGGATATTTAAAATATTTAATTTAAATACTTATTCTAGATACCACTACAAAATAAATATAGTTCTGAATATTTTAAGTACATATTTATGTTTCAAATATTTATACTTATGATTAATTTGGACATTCGGATCAGTTTTTAATTTTTTCGGATTTTTAGTGTTTTGGATTATCCGTTCAAGTTGGCCTAATAATATTTCGAGTGTGTATATGTTTTGTACCACCCTAAGAGACCCAATTTCTTACATTTAAGATCGAGCACAGATAGAATTGTTAGTGTGGGTTCAATTCAGATTATATAAAGTGTATACTATTAAAAGAGAAATATTAAAAGAGATATGTTAATTTTTAAGAAATATTATATCGAATTGTTGCTTAAGAAATATTATATTTAATTGTTAATTTGTAATTTAGATTTTGGATTACAAATTTTATACTTAAATCTACTTTACATATAAACAAAATATGATTATATAAAGTTTTCATCAAAAAAATATTCCGCGCTTGAAAAGCGCGAATTAAAATCTAGTTTATATTAATGTATAGTTATATTCTTTACTAATTCGAAATTAGTGAAATATTTACATAATTTTTAAAAATTTAAGATCTTGTTAAATCTTTTTCAACATATATTTTGTAATTTTGAATATATATATATATATATATATATATAAAATTAAAATATATCAAAAGATATTATGATTAAAGTAGTTACAACTATTTTATTATTAGATTTAATGAAATATATAATAAAAGTTTCTAGTGATGGTCCATTTTTTAAAATATCACACATGAATTAAAATAATGACTTATGTTTTAATATATAAGATAAATCTAAGATTATGTTTCATTTGGATTAGTTCATGTTCGTTATCGTAATAAAACTAATCTCATAGCTAGCCAGTTCGGAGCTGAAACGCAGTGGCGATTAAAGAATTGATTTTTGGGTTTATAGTTTATAGAGAAAATAACCAATAAAATCATAAACTTGTAAATTAAAGCCAAAAAAATCTTCAACTTCTGTTTGAGCCAAAAAAATTCTAACTTTCAAATATTATCCATTTTAAATCTCATATTTTGTTGATACATTTATTTAAGAAATCCAAATAGTCAACTTTTACACACGATTATAAAAATAGATGTATGTTACCTCTGTAGACGATGCCATTTTAAAAAAACAGACAAACAATGTTGTTTTGTTTCTTTAAACAGTTAAGCATTTTTTCGTGAAATTAGAGTCTAAAATCGACTTCATCTTCTTGATTCGAAATGAGGAAGATGAAGTCGATTTGAAATTTAATTTCACGAATAAGATGTTTTAAATGTTTACAAAAGAAAAATGACATTGTTTGATTAATATTTAATCAGTTTTTAAAATAACATCGTTTAAAGAATTAATTGACGTCTGTTTTTGTAATCGAGTTTAACATTGACTTTGAATTTCTTAAAATGGTTAAATCAACAAAAATATGAAAATTAAAATGATTAAGATTTAAAAGTTACGATTAATATTTAAAAGTTGATGATTTTTTTGATTCAAACGTAAGTTGAAGACTTTTTTAGATGCAGCTCCGTGGACCGCTCGTCGGGCCTGATAGGTGGTGGTATCACACCCTTCTCAAAGAAACCTACTTTAATTTAAATGTTCATGGTTTTCATGGCAATTTTCTCATAGTTTATAATGAAGTTTTGTTATTTATACTTATCTCTTGCAAAATAAGTTTCGACGTGTTAATAAATGAAATCTGGTTCGTAACTACTAACTAGTATAAGAGACGTGTTCACGACCAATGCTTTTTGGGGGTCAATGATTGAAAACGTAGGACCAGCCCATGAACGTTGTTTAATTTCCGTCTTTAATTATCTGCCTTTTGTTTTGAACAAAAAAAAAAGAAATTATCTGCCTTTACAAGCAATAATTACATTTCTAAAATAATAAATTATGTTTAGGATTAGTGTATATATGCATTGTTTAAGGGTTGTCGTATTAATGTGTACAACTAGATTTTGACCCGTGCGTCCGCCCGGATAACTGTTTACTTTAAAAAAAAATTAAGATTGTTAGAATATTGCTTTTAAATATTTAGACAAACTAAATTATATGCATTATTTCATTAGTTGGACCCGTTTGTATGAATGGTTCAATCGTTGACTCTTTTGTTTAATTGGGTAAATATTGTTCCTAAAACAATTTTCTGTTGAACAAATAAAATTGACCGGTAACCAATAAGATCGTTAGTACTAATTATTCAATTTGATTGAAAAACTCGGCTTCAAATTCAATTATTTTTCTTTTGAAGTTAGTGAATCATATATAATTTTTTTTCTCTTTCAGTGTGCATTTATTTAGTTAGATATATTATTAGAATGGATACAGTGATAAATAACATGAAGAGGAAAATATTTTGTATACATGATTCAAAAAAAGTTAAAAGAAATGTTTTGTATGAAGATGTAAAATGAAAATGAAGAAGAAACATGGATAGGTGGATGGTGGTTATATCAAGAAAACAAAATTATTCACTATTATTAATTTTCAAATATTCTAATACTATTGTAGAAATAGTAAAGTGCATATATAATTAGCCAGCATTCAAATTATATTACCATATAACTATATATATATATATATATATATATATATATATATATATATATATATATTAGTGTTAAAATGTATCTGAACTTGTTGACCCAGTTGAAATATAATTTATATATTTCCTAGGCTCATCAACTATATTGATGGTATGTTACAAAATTCATTTTTCATTTGATAAAAAAAATTAAGCAATAATATATCTTCTAATGTGTTTTGAATAAATCATGTTATTTAATATGCTTGTGAAAATTACTGTATTTGTTTTTTTTTTCAAAATACACATTTTTCCTAGCAAAATGATATGCTATGCTTTTCATTTTTCTATAGAAATTAGTTAACAAATGAAGTTTCAAAAAACAATTAATATGTATATATTCCCGTATAAATATTTTCTATTAATTAATATAATATTTAATATATTTTACTTGATAGTATTAGATTATTTATGTTGTAGCATATTTACGAAATTATGGGGATATTAAATAATATTCTTCAGATATAAAATCTTTTTCATTAGATATAATTTAAAAATGAATATTCAAAGATATTGTTAGGAAGATGATATTGAATATAGTTATGAATTTATGATTTTCTAGAGGAAGTTAATTATTTT